>NIVC01000994.1:0-145000 GCA_002269645.1 Macrostomum lignano
CGGCAGCGCGGAGCGTCATCGGCCCGATTCACAGCCTGGCCAGCAGCCGGATCAGGTTAGCAAAAAATTCCCTTGGCTTCCATTCTGACTCTGACCATAGAGGACTAAATTAGGGGTCGCTTTCATAGTGGACCGCGCTGTGGATTTTGGTCTTATGAAGCCTTTCCCCTCCTCCCTTAGGTGCTAAAAACGGAAAATTTCTGTCTCGCCAATGTACAAGAAGATCGCATGAGTGCTTTTTACCATAGACACGCGCTCGTTAGCGTTCAAGAATCTCGTTCCTAAATTGATTCTATTGAAAGCATAGGCCATGAAGTTCAACCATAGACAAATCAATCCTGCACGCTGGAATGGTGTGAGGGAGGGGTGATCAGAGGGAGGAGGGATAAGGAGATTACAACTGAATGCTAGTTGTCACCATAGATCTTATACTCTTATGATCTTTGGTGTCACTATAAAAACAAAAAACTAAATTTCAATCTGCAGCCATGGACAACTCAAGTAGAAGGACGGGGAAACAAAATTTCTAGACTTTTTTGCAGGCAGGTATTGTCGAAAAATGCATGGCAAAAATAGTATTCATTTTTCAGCAGAAAATTTGTATAAATTGCTTCTGATAAAAGGCAGACCCAATGTTAATCTTTTGATATGACTTTCTTTTTATAAAACAAATAAACAAAATTGTGCCACTTAATGATTTTTACGCGCAGGACACGTACCTGGGATACAAAAATAACATAGAGTCCAAATTTTCTAAACAAAAAGCCCTTACCTGCACCATACATTGCATTAGACCTAAAGGAGGTTTTGCATAGACAAAATCAGTTCCGCACGCAGAGTCAAATAAGAATGCCGGCCGGTTGGAGCGAAAATCGGCTTCCAATTTTCGCGACGAATTCTGAGTGCAGCATCCCTCTGCTACAGAAGCTTAATTGTCCATGATCTGAGCTGCTTAAAGTACATATATTATGAATACGGCGATGGTTAAGACGGCAAGCAAGGCCAGTAATAAGACGCACAGGTGATCGCATCAACACAGTCAGTTTATAGCTCGTACTATAGACTTCCCAGTGCCCCGCCAAGCCACGCCAACGGATCGCATGCAGTTTACAATTTCCTTTTTTGCAGTCTCGTTTTCCTGGCGTTAATAAGCCTATGATAAGCACTTGTATATTTTCGATGCTTCCGTTGGATCAAAGTGCCTGATCAGTTTGCTTTATTGACTGTTTGATAATAAGATTTTTGTTTAAAATGTTGACGACAGAGTGAGCCACTTTGTTTTAAGCCCTTATTCTATAACCATGCTTTTCCGCGATTCATATTCTAACCAGACTACTTATCGGATAGAATATAGTAGTTAATACCCTTATAAAGTTTAATGAGCCCATCACAACATATGCTACTTACAAGTAGCGTTTTGAAAATAAAACATGTACCCATATGTTTTGTTTATATTTACACAGATATCTACACCCCCAGTAGCGTACCAGATTGATGTCTATTCTGATTTTATGTTATCCTTTGTTTACATCGGCTTTCTTAACGGTCTCTCTCACATTATTCATTCTCTCTCCGATTCTTCGAATTATTGTTCTAAGCATTGATCCAGGGGTTAGTAAGACTTAAATACTGAGGACTTGAGTACTTAGGACTTGAGTACTTAACTTGAGTACTTAGGACTTAAGTACTTTGGGGACTCAAGTCTTAAGTCCTAAGTACTCAAGTCCTAAGTACTCAAGTCCTAAGTACTCAAGTCCTAAGTACTCAAGTCCTAAGTACTCAAGTCCTAAGTACTCAAGTCCTAAGTACTCAAGTCCTTAGTACTCAAGTCCTAAGTACTCAAGTCCTAAGTACTCAAGTCCTAAGTACTCAAGTCCTAAGTACTCAAATCCTAAGTACTCAAGTCCTAAGTACTCAAGTCCTAAGTACTCAAGTCCTAAGTACTCAAGTCCTAAGTACTTAAGTCCTAAGTACTCAAGTCCTAAGTACTTAAGTCCTAAGTACTCAAGTCCTAAGTACTCAAGTCCTAAGTACTCAAGTTCTAAGTACTCAAGTCCTAAGTACTCAAGTTCTAAGTACTCAAGTCCTAAGTAACTCTCAATGCCAAAAAACTCAAACAGCCTTGGTTTAAGACTTTTCCGATCTAGCTATGTCTCCGCTTTTCTATCCCAATTATTTTTTCCTACATTTAATTTGCTTTGTCTCCTTCTCTCCTTGACCCCGACGCCGTCTCGCTAAAAGGTACTCCCCGCTAGAGGGCTGCCAGGTGCCCGTCCGAGCCCTGGCCTCCACCTTGGCCGCCGCGGCGCCCTGCCCGTGTCCATGGGCACCAGGCCGCAGCTGCCGCTGGCGCAGCCTCAGCAGCCAACAACGGCTTCTGCATTTCAAGCCGCCGCCGCCGCCGCCGCCGCCGCCGCAGCAGCCGCCGCGTATCCGCAGCCGGCCGTCTCCTTTGCCGCCTTCAACGGGTATGGAATCTGGGATGATCTGGGGAGTTGCCGATTGCGCTAGCTTACTTCTGTTCCCTTCTGTTCTACCAAGAGTTGTGTAGCTTTTAGTTGTCTTTTTAGTTTACCGATTTCGCAATATGATATCATAGATAAAAATCGGTTTATTATTTAAGTTTTTAACTTGGCGATGGCACTGGTGGGAGAGTGGCTCAGTAGTGGGCAAAGTAAAGTTGTGTCTGCTGGTTGAAAGAGAAACGGGGAAGAGAAGGGAAGGTTGTTCTTGCAATAGTATCCATTTATAACGAAAATTACTAAGAAAATAAGAAAAGTGTGTGGATTCTGAAAGGTTTTTTCGTTTTATTGTAAGACGAAATGAACTGACTGAGGAACCTAGACATTGAAGGTGACAATCATTACAGGAACAAGACAATCGTCACAGGAAAAAGCCGATAATCACAGGAACAAGCTATTTATCACATAAACAAGTCAATCATCACAGGAACAAGTCAATCGTCCCAGGAACAACCCTATCGTCACAGGAACAACCCTATCGTCACAGGAACAAGTCAATCATCACAGGAACAAGTCAATCCTCACAGGAACAAGTAAATCGTCACAGGAACAACCCTATCGTCACAGGAACAACCCTATCGTCACAGGAACAACCCTATCGTCACAGGAACAACCCTATCGTCACAGGAACAACCCTATCGTCACAGGAACAACCCTATCGTCACAGGAACAACCCTATCGTCACAGGAACAACCCTATCGTCACAGGAACAACCCTATCGTCACAGGAACAACCCTATCGTCACAGGAACAAGTCAATCCTCTCAGGAACGAGTCAATCGTCACAGGAACAACCCTATCGTCACAGGAACAACCCTATCGTTACAGGAACAAGCCAATCATCACAGGAACAAGCCAGTCATCACAGGAACAAGTCCATCATCACAGGAACAAGCCAGTCATCACAGGAACAAGCCAATCATCACAGGAACAAGCCAGTCATTACAGGAACAAGCCAGTCATCGCAGGAACAAGCCGCGGTAGCTATATCCAATGAACTCGGTTGGCAACTGACAACATTCCGGATCCAAAATCCCAATCTGTTTCAGCTACCATGCCGGCATTCCCACTGGCCTGGAGACCCTGGTGCCCGTCACTTCGATGGGCCACCTCTACGCTGGACCGCCTGCGGCAGCTGGCCTGCCCAACGTGATGCCGATGCACCAGGCCGCCCCGGCGCCGCAGCCGCCGCCCCCTCCGCCGCCGCCTCCACAACAGTCGGCCGGCGTAACCCCAACGTCTCCACTAGGCGGCATCAGCGGAGGCGGCGCAGGCGCTGGCAGTGGCTGGAGCCTGTTCGTGTACAACCTGGCGCCCGAGGCCGACGAGTCTCTGCTCTGGCAGCTGTTCAGCCCGTTTGGGGCCCTCCAGGCAGTGAAGGTGGTCCGCGACCAGGGCAGCGCCAAATGCCGCGGCTTCGGCTTCGTCACGATGAACAGCTACGAAGAGGCGGCGCTGGCTGTCACCTCGCTGAACGGGGCCAGCCTGGGCGGCCGGCTGCTGCAGGTGTCCTTTAAGGGCCTGCCGACCATGCCGGGCCGGAAGTCGGCCAGCCCGCTGCCCTTCTGCATTCCCCTGCATCCTTGAGAACGTTGCCGACGAGGGAATGTGGAGGGGAGAGAGAAACCTCATCAAGTTCCTCTTGTCACACCGGAGGGAGTTTGCCTCAAGCCTGTAGTTACTAGGGGTAAAACAATGCGTTTATCTACAGTGCAAGTGATTGGACAGAAACGATGCTCTCTTTCAGTAGGAACCAAGCTAAAAGTCCCTCAGCTTGCTGTAAAAAATGATTGTGACCAATTAGAACAACTTAAGCTTTGTAGAATGCTGAAGCTAAGAAAAACTTGCTGCTGAAATATTCAACTCAGTTGCTTTTTTTATGAGTAAATATTTTCTTTTTGTTAAACTGTTTGTACACTATTGTTGTGCAAACTGTTAAGTGATCTCTGCAAAGTCGGACAAAATTGCACCTATCTATATAATATGTATATTAGTCAATGGACCTCCCCTTCTATAGTCATAGACAGTCCTCTGACCCGTTTGACTTCCGCTGTTTTAATGCTAAATCTGCCCCGCCTCCCATGCGATGGTGTTTGTTTGCTGAGTCGATTATTGTGAAATACATGCATAACAGTTATAACTGGCACAAGCATACTTTTACAACACAATGAGCTGTCTCTTTTAATGAAAAATTGTCATTAAAACAAAACAAGGCCGTACTAAGCCTCGACATCAGATAAAGTACTTCTCAAAGTTGTTTTAAATTTACCTTTTTGTTTTATTGAGTTCGTTCTATAATTTTTTTGAAACCATATGCTACTGTTTCTTTTGTTTCCCTCTGTTGAATTTATTTATCTTGTTTTTTAACTGCGTTCGTGCCCCTATGTTACCTTTATTTTAATTTTGTTTGAATTGCCGCTTCGGTTTTTTATTTTTGTTTTTATTTTGCCATCATACACCCTGCGCTGCTGCGGAATGCATTAAGGAAAATAGTTAAAAAGAAAATCGAACGTCATTCTAATGAATTTTGAACAGAATTTAAAACAAAACTCAAAAAATGAAAAGTACAAATTAACTTTAGCCATTCTCATACATTTTGAACAGAGATAAAAACAATAATAAAACCAATAAAAAGAAATCAATTACCATGTCCATGGTTATGAATATATGACTAAAACTAATTATAATTACTTTTATTGTATTACAATAACCGAATTAAAATTAAGCAAATGATACATACTGCAGAATAAAAATAGCTAAACGAGTGTAGACTTTTTTGTCAAAAGCATGCAGCGAGCATTCAATATATTTTCAAACTAACTAAAGCATTCGATTTGCATGTTTAATATTGCGTGAATTTCCATTTTACCTCGTTATTAAGTTTTGCTGTTCCATAATATTTATCAAATTTTATAGTCTCACATTTCACATTATTGCTTAGATTGCTAGGAGTGAATCTCTTGAAATCTATCTTATTTGACGAAATTCCTATTAATTAGCTACTAACTTATGTTGCTGCATTATGCACGATTAGCCCGCGTAAGTGCGCGCTGTGTGTGTGTCTGTAATGTGCATATATACTACTGCTGAACTACTCGGAATATATCTATACATTTAATTGCAGCGTATAATGCAAGCTATAAAATTTAGTTTGATTCTTTCCGTATGATTGATTTTATTGCTCGAGATTTTGACGCATATTATAGAAATCCTCCTGATTTATTAACACTCCGGAACATACATATGTACAAGTGTCAATGCACATGCGTTATCGAATTTATATACAGGATCATGATCAGGATCGGGATCAGGATCGGGATCAGGATCGGGATCAGGATCGGGATCAGGATCGGGATCAGGATCGGGATCAGGATCGGGATCAGGATCGGGATCAGGATCGGGATCAGGATCGGGATCAGGATCGGGATCAGGATCGGGATCAGGATCGGGATCAGGATCGGGATCAGGATCGGGATCAGGATCGGGATCAGGATCGGGATCAGGATCGGGATCAGGATCGGGATCAGGATCGGGATCAGGATCGGGATCAGGATCGGGATCAGGATCGGGATCAGGATCGGGATCAGGATCGGATCAGGATCGGGATCAGGATCGGGATCAGGATCGGGATCAGGATCGGGATCAGGATCGGGATCAGGATCGGGATCAGGATCGGGATCAGGATCGGGATCAGTATCGGGATCAGGATCGGGATCAGGATCGGGATCAGGATCGGGATCAGGATCGGGATCAGGATCGGGATCAGGATCGGGATCAGGATCGGGATCAGGATCGGGATCAGGATCGGGATCAGGATCGGGATCAGGATCGGGATCAGGATCGGGATCAGGATCGGGATCAGGATCGGGATCATGATCGGGATCAGGATCGGGATCAGGATCGGGATCAGGATCGGGATCAGGATCGGGATCAGGATCGGGATCAGGATCGGGATCAGGATCGGGATCAGGATCGGGATCAGGATCGGGATCAGGATCGGGATCAGGATCGGGATCAGGATCGGGATCAGGATCGGGATCAGGATCGGGATCAGGATCGGGATCAGGATCGGGATCAGGATCGGGATCAGGATCGGGATCAGGATCGGGATCAGGATCGGGATCAGGATCGGGATCAGGATCGGGATCAGGATCGGGATCAGGATCGGGATCAGTATCGGGATCAGGATCGGGATCAGGATCGGGATCAGGATCGGGATCAGGATCGGGATCAGGATCGGGATCAGGATCGGGATCAGGATCGGGATCAGGATCGGGATCAGGATCGGGATCAGGATCGGGATCAGGATCGGGATCAGGATCGGGATCAGGATCGGGATCAGGATCGGGATCAGGATCGGGATCAGGATCGGGATCAGGATCGGGATCAGGATCGGGATTTAGATTGCAGGTAGCTTGTTAAGAGATTAACACTTAATCGGGCATAATGCACGATTAATTGAAGATCAACAATAGACAGATATCAGGAGAAGGGATATCCACTATAAGCCATAAATATACTCGGAAACTGCCACCCATAACGAGTTTTGCTATATTTTATCTTGAAAAAAATTCTAATCTTCATGCTGCGCAGTGCAGAGGGCAGACAGATGTTTTATGACTAGACCTTCTATATTCTGGTTAATAGAGAAATTCTTGTTGCGCAGAAAAAGGGGAACTTGGCCTGAAGGCGCAGAGTACGCTTGTACAGTTCACAGGAACCTCTGAGGCTCTCAACCAATGAGGCTTCCTGTACTAGGGAACCAGCTGCAGGAGATACGGGGAGAGAGAAGGACAGAAACACACTGCTGTACACTGCGGCAAGTCCAAGAACTCACAGTCTGGGGCTAGAGAGAGTGTGTGTGTTTGCGCTGGTAGTGAATATTCTCTTTCTCTCTGCCTCGCTCAGTTGAACTTGAATAAAATGGTAGAGCCGGTAAAGCTAGCGAATTCAAGCAGCAATACGGCGCAGGGACTTTCGGCTCGTAGTCAGCCAAAAGCAAAACCACAGTTTTATTATTTAGTAATGAGCGAGAAATTTTCCTGGTTGGAATTTCACCAAGAGTTGAAGTGTGCCGGCCTCACCAAAAAGAGGGCCGCCTTTCAAACCCGGATTGGCGAGCTGGTGGAAGGCGTCGCAGCCGCCGTGGTTGGCATCAGCGGCGAGTCCTACTACGACTGGATGATGACGGGCAGCTTCGTGGAAGGCTGGGGCAATAATCTGTTCAGGCTGGACGGCGTCACCGGCGTAGACTCCGACATCGATTGGAGCCAAGTTGTCAAGCACAAGGTGTACCACCTGCGCAGCACCTGCCACTCTGTGGTTGACTGCATCAATAGGAAAGACTACGAGTTGAAAAATGGGCATATTGTTGTGAAGAACAGCAGTGAGTGTTGCATTGGATTGCATTGTATATGAAATCAATAATTGTGTTTTGATTTGACCGGGCAAACGCTCTATGCTTCATTTGTATGCAGCTCACAGTGCTAGGGGACCTAGGGGTCACTGAAGGAACTGGAGATACTCACTGAAGGACCTTGGGGATGCTCACTGAAGGCCCTTGAGGATGCTCACTGAAGGACCTTGAGGATGCTCACTGAAGGACCTTGAGGATGCTCACTGAAGGACCTTTGGGATGCTCACTGAAGGACCTTGAGGATGCTCACTGAAGGACCTTTGGGATGCTCACTGAAGGACCTTGAGGATGCTTACTAAAGGACCTTGGGGATGCTCACTGAGGGACCTTGGGGATGCTCACTGAGGGACCTTGGGACCTACGCTCTGAAGGACTCGATCCTTTGTGGTCCATAAAACAAGCGGAATTCCGATCTCGCAAAATGACCTCCCCTCGGCTGTCAGGTCAGCAGCCGGCATTCGACACGAAGCGTCACGGACTGCGCCCCGACACGGACGAGTGTCACGCCTATCCGTGCTGCTCCTACCCGGCCACTGTGCTGGACGATGATCAAGATGAAGTCAACACTGACAGATATCCAGTGTGCGATAAATTTCAACAGATTATTAAGACGCAGTTTGACAACGAGAATCCGATCGAAGATGTGCACTTTGTTCGGGCCAGCGTGCCAGGCGAGGTGAACCAGCTGCGCCTAAGCTGCACTAGGCAGGAGCGCTTCATAATGAGTCAGCTAAGCACAGTTCAAGGACAGCTATTCACTGTGCTCAAATATCTTTTCAAAACTAAGGAGGAGTAAGTATTGATGTTTCGTTCGATACATTGCCTGCATTAGTGTCTGTCGTTCTGTCTGTCTGTCTGTCTGTCCGTCTGTCTGTCTGTCTGTCTGTCTGTCTGTCTGTCTGTCTGTCTGCCTGTCTGTCTGTCTGTCTGTCTGTCTGTCTGTCTGTCTGTCTGTCTGTCTGTCTGTCTGTCTGTCTGTCTGTCTGTCTGTCTTAGTGTCTGTCTGTCTGTCTGTCTGTCTGTCTGTCTTAGTGTCTGTCTGTCTGTCTGTCTGTCTGTCTGTCTTAGTGTCTGTCTGTCTGTCTGTCTGTCTGTCTGTCTGTCTGTCTTAGTGTCTGTCTGTCTGTCTGTCTGTCTGTCTGTCTTAGTGTCTGTCTGTCTGTCTGTCTGTCTGTCTGTCTTAGTGTCTGTCTGTCTGTCTGTCTGTCTGTCTGTCTGTCTGTCTGTCTGTCTGTCTGTCTGTCTGTCTGTCTGTCTGTCTGTCTGTCTGTCTGTCTGTCTGTCTGTCTGTCTGTCTGTCTGTCTTTCTGTCTGTCTGTCTGTCTATTAGATGAAAGCTTTAATGATGATCTGTTGCAATCGCAGCGAACGCAACCCTAAGTCGGAGAAGAAGATCATCGAGAGCGTGAAATCCTACCATGCAAAGACCTTGTTAATGAAGTTGCTGCGCGACCGGGACAGCTGGCCAGCAAACGGGCATGACGATGACGTAGAGGAAGATGAAGAGGCATCAAAGAGGCTGGAGCGACTGGTCTGGCGCGGGCTCGGCTTTCTGTTGCGATCGATCACAACTAACCTTCAAGCTGCGGAGGCTGGCGAGGAGCCAAGCGGTGGTGTCCCAATACAGACTAAGTCTGCTTCACTGCACTGCTCACCTGATCACTGCTTACCTGAAAATCTCCTCAATTTCAGGCGATTCGAAGGAACCACCACAGTCTCCATCTCGGCAGGCTTCCGTCGCCTCCAGCAGCGCGTCCACGAAGAGCTCGAACTCGAAGGTTCCGCGAGTACTGGACCACGCACTGCTGAAGGACTGCGGTCTCTACTTGAAGCCAAAAAAGCCAAAAGAGGCAACTAAAAGCAGCAAGTCGTCTATTCTGTCTTTTATTTTTCGATCGCCGCAGGAGCAGCCGAAGAAGGCGATATCTGCGATAGAGGCTCACGCTAGCGCTCTTGAGGAGATGAAGGAGGACCTGCTAGGTCTGATCGGCAAGCGGGGAGACATGGACGATGTGCTCGCTGAGACGCCTGGAATTCTGTGGGAGAGAGGTTCAAGCGCAGTCAGTGATTTGAACCGAGAGCTGAAGAAGCTGAACGAGCCGGAGCTGAAAATGGTTCTGGAAAAATTCGAAAAACTAACTCAGAGTGAGATTGAAAGCATGAGCCAGAGTAAGGACACAAGTCAGGGTCAGGGCGCTAGCCGTAGCCAGGGTGAGGACACAAGTCAGGGTCAGGGCGCTAGCCATAGCCAGAGTGAGGACCCAAGTCAGGGTCAGGGCGCTAGCCGTAGCCAGGGTGAGGACACAAGTCAGGGCCAGGGCGCTAGCCATAGCCAGAGTGAGGACCCAAGTCAGGGTCAGGGCGCTAGCCGTAGCCAGGGTGAGGACACAAGTCAGGGCCAGGGCGCTAGCCGTAGCCAGAGTGAGGACCCAAGTCAGGGCCAGGGCGCTAGCCGTAGCCAGAGTGAGGACCCAAGTCAGGGCCAGGGCGCTAGCCGTAGCCAGAGTGAGGACCCAAGTCAGGGCCAGGGCGCTAGCCGTAGCCAGAGCCTGACTCGGAGTGAAAGTGAAAATGACATGAGACAAAGAGAAGAGAAGCTGCGCAAGAAAATCGCGAATCTGTATGGAAAACTCGGCGATACCTACAAGCTATACGACGTTCTAAAAGACTATCAGACCCGAGTGACGAGTACTTCGGACGAAAGAAAAAAGCACGGCAAGAAAGAGGATGTCATCGGAGATGAGGCACAATTTCTTTTCATTCCGTTAGCAATGCTGCCGCGAATCACGTTAGACACTCTGCTTGACGAGAAGGGGCGTCGGTTGAAAAAGGAAAAAACTACCGGAGCTGCCGAAGGTTCAACTGCCGTAGCTGGTGAACGTTCAACTACCGTAGCTGGTGAAGGTTCAACTACCGGAACTGCCGAAGGTTCAACTACCGGAGCTGCCGAAGGTTCAACTACCGGAGCTGCCGAAGGCTCAACTGCCGTAGCTGGTGAAGATTCAACTACCGTAGCTGGCGAAGGTTCAACTACCGGAGCTGCCGAAGGCTCAACTGTCGTAGCTGGCGAAGGTTCAACTACCGGAGCTGGCGAAGGTTCAACTACCGGAGCTGGCGAAGGTTCAACTACCGGAGCCGCCCAGGGTTCAACTACCGGAGCTGGCGAAGGTTCAACTACCGGAGCTGGCGAAGGTTCAACTGCCGTAGCTGGCGAAGGTTCAACTACCGGAGCTGGCGAAGGTTCAACTACCGTAGCTGGTGAAGGTTCAACTACCGGAACTGCCGAAGGTTCAACTACCGGAGCTGCCGAAGGTTCAACTACCGGAGCTGCCGAAGGCTCAACTGCCGTAGCTGGTGAAGATTCAACTACCGTAGCTGGCGAAGGTTCAACTACCGGAGCTGCCGAAGGCTCAACTGTCGTAGCTGGCGAAGGTTCAACTACCGGAGCTGGCGAAGGTTCAACTACCGGAGCTGGCGAAGGTTCAACTACCGGAGCCGCCCAGGGTTCAACTACCGGAGCTGGCGAAGGTTCAACTACCGGAGCTGGCGAAGGTTCAACTGCCGTAGCTGGCGAAGGTTCAACTACCGGAGCTGGCGAAGGTTCAACTACCGGAGCCGCCCAGGGTTCAACTACCGGAGCTGGCGAAGGTTCAACTACCGGAGCTGGCGAAGGTTCAACTACCGGAGCTGCCGAAGGTTCAACTACCGGAGCTGCCGAAGGTTCAACGAACGAACCTTTCAAGGATTCGGCAGTCGACCAAAAAGCAATAAATGAGCTTAAAAAGGCTTACATTAAAGTCTGGATTGTACTGAGAAGCCTGAGCGATTCAGAGAGGAATTCATCTGAGCCTAGCCAGACCCAGGGCCCTAGCCGTAGCCAGGACGCTGGCCAAAGGCCGAGCGACAGCTCACTGCAGAAGGCCAAGCAATGGATCAAAAACAAGGCGTTTCTAAAGACCACTTGGCTGTGCCTGGAGATCATGGAGAATCTAAAGAATGGCCACATAGAGGAGGTGAAACGGCTCCTCAGGGAAACCGATTGTCAGCCAACACGATGGATCAAACCAGAGAAGGATTACGACTTTGCCAAGCTGCTCAGAGAAAAGGACTGCGTATGGATATTTCACTACTTCATCAGGCCCAATATAAAGATCAGCTACAACTACTTGAACGACGTGCAGAATCCGGTCGAAAGAGGCACCAAAATTGAAAAACGAACGGAATACGAGAAAGGCGAAGGCAGGGTGTTCGAGTACATTAACGGTGTGCGCAAGGACTGGCTGATTCACCTGGTTGTCAATCAGGACGACAAGAAAAGCCGGCAGCCGAGTCTCACTGTCAATTTCGACGGCCTGCTGGACCGATTCAGGCGTCGATTCGGTGACGGCAACGTGGACGTCGATTCGGCAGCACAGATAAAGGACGACGACTATTTGGACACAATGAAAAACTGCCTGTTTGACCCACGCGAGGCGGAGAGGCTGGAGGCCGAGAGGTTGAAAAATCATAGATAAACAAACTACGCAAATGATTTCGATTGTATTTTGGACTGAGTCATGAAACTTCTAGACTGGACTAGCGAGGTAGGAAGTTGAAAACAATTGCAGAATCTCAACTACAGAGCTGATCCACCCAGATTGCAGTGAAATTTTGCTCTATTTACAAGTGTAGCTTCATTACACTTTCATACTTCTTATGTGTAATTTAGGGCCAACAAGAAGTATAGAAGTAAAATTATTAATTTAACAGATTCCTGCCCCCCCAGTTACGCAACACCATAAAAATATTGTACACAATAGTTTTTTTCATTTTATAAAACTTAATCTCATCAATTCAAATTTCAAGTCTATATTTACAATGGTTTTATTGTCTTGTTTATCATCGACAAAGTTTAATTTAAATTTTTATATCATTTTCTTTTTTGTTCACAGCTAGACTCTGGCAGCTCGCGGGAGTAGACTTTCTAGTAGTATAGAATGCTTGATAAAGCTTTTTTGTAATATTAACGAAATAATGAATCTGTAATAGATGAGATCAATAATCAATGCAGTATATAAATGTGTCTTAGGATAGGCTCATTTGTTCGATTTAGAGGCCGTAGAGGCTAGCTAGCTTTTCTGCTCCATGTATAATTATTGAATTAATATTCGCAGCTCGCCTACTCGAATTTTTGCCTTAAAAGTAGTCTGATTAGGACCTTTTTTCGCGTAGCAAAACAGCAAGCTTCATTTAGCATTCTGTGTGTAATTCTGCAGAGTAAAGTTCCTGATTTATTCTAAGAAGCCAATGCCATTTTTTTCATTCAGAGCCAATCAAATCGTTTTTCTCAAAACAAACCGATCTACTGACATTCTTATCATTATTAAAAGAAACATAAGCGTACTTTTTATTCAACAATTATTGCATACGGTAAATGTTAATTTTTTTGTTTAGCTAGTAAAATATATTTAACGCACAGTGAATGAAATAGTCAAAGCATAAAGTGCGCACGCACCAAATTAAATTTTACGTTGCAAGTAGTTTAATACGCGTATTACTCGTATTTCACATGAAAAAAACAATCTAAAACACTAATTACAAAACAAGTGTACAGAATCAAAATTCAACAGGCTTTCGCGGCTAGCATTTGGTTGCTTGGAGGGTGGTTGCTAAGCGTACTCAACTGCAACAGATGATGGTGGTTGCTATGCTAAGCTCCAGTTGCTAGGCAACCGCGGTTGCTAAGAACTCTCCGCACTCGTACTTGGCCCGCACGAAGGACTCCCTGACGTCGCTCGGCGAGTCCCGCCCCGGCCTCCGGCCATCTGGCAGTCGGGCCTCCAATACGGCGTTACCAAGCCGGTTGCCAATGACGCACAGCGGCATAGCCTGGGCGGGAGTCCAGCTGTCCAGCGCCAGGGAGCGAACCCGGCTGGCGTGGGTGCCGAGCCGCCTGTGGGCGCCGGAGCACAGGATGCACACCAGCAGGCCGTGGCTGACGATCGCCCAGTCTGGCGCCGGGGCGTGGCAGTCAGCGCAGAGCTCGTTGCCGGGCAAGCTGACGGCCGCCTTCAACAGGATGTCGGCGGCGCCAGACTGAGACGCGGAGTCCTCCCGGAGGCAGCGTCGGCGATGGCTGCGGCATCGGCGGAGACCGGCAAGGATGCCGGAGCTGAGCGCCGCCAGCCAGGCGTCGCGATCGGCAGCGCTGGCGGCGACGAATCGGCGACGTCGGCCGTCCGCCGTTACGAGCTGGAAGGCGGCCGAGCCGGCGGAGGCGTCGGCGACGGTAGCTGCCGCCTGCGCCAGGTCGACGATTTCGGTCGCGGCAGATTTGTTAGAATCGGCGTCGATGTGCACAAAGAGGCCGTCCGCAGTGACCCGGGCTGCCCGCCTTCGCGGCGCGAGGTGGCGAAGCGCGTCCGGCAGGCGGCGTCGGGTCAGCAGAAGGCGGCCTTCGTGGAGGTCGGCAGGTTGGCGGTGGCGGCAGCTCTGCGTTGAGCTGGATGTCGGAGGCGTCCGCCACTGGGAAACCGGGATCGGAATCTTTTGTGAGGATTGGGATCTCTTGTGAGGATTGGGATCTTTTGTGAGGATTGGGATCTTTTGTGAGGATTGGGATCTTTTGTGAGGATTGGGATCTTTTGTGAGGATTGGGATCTCTTGTGAGGATTGGGATCTTTTGTGAGGATTGGGATCTCTTGTGAGGATTGGGATCTTTTGTGAGGATTGGGATCTCTTGTGAGGATTGGCATCTTTTGTGAGGATTGGGATCTCTTGTGAGGATTGGGATCTTTTGTGAGGATTGGGATCTTTTGTGAGGATTGGGATCTTTTGTGAGGATTGGAATCTTTTGTGAGAATTGGGATCTCTTGTGAGGATTGGGATCTCTTGTGAGGATTGGGATCTCTTGTGAGGATTGGGATCTCTTGTGAGGATTGGGATCCTTTGTGAGAATTGGCATCTTTTGTGAGGATTGGGATCTCTTGTGAGGATTGGGATCTTTTGTGAGGAATGGATCTTTTGTGAGGAATGGATCTTTTGTGAGGATTGGGATCTCTTGTGAGGATTGGGATCTTTTGTGAGGATTGGGATCTCTTGTGAGGATTGGGATCCTTTGTGAGGATTGGGATCCTTTGTGAGGATTGGGATCCTTTGTGAGGATTGGGATCCTTTGTGAGGATTGGGATCTCTTGTGAAGATTGGCATCTTTTGTGAGGATTGGGATCTCTTGTGAGGATTGGGATCTCTTGTGAGGATTGGGATCTCTTGTGAGGATTGGGATCTTTTGTGAGGATTGGGATCTTTTGTGAGGATTGGAATCTTTTGTGAGAATTGGGATCTTTTGTGAGGATTGGGATCTTTTGTGAGGATTGGATCTTTTGTGAGGATTGGGATCTTTTGTGAGGATTGGGATCTTTTGTGAGGATTGGGATCTCTTGTGAGGATTGGGATCTCTTGTGAGGATTGGGATCTCTTGTGAGGATTGGGATCCTTTGTGAGGATTGGGATCTTTTGTGAGGATTGGGATCCTTTGTGAGGATTGGGATCTTTTGTGAGGATTGGGATCTTTTGTGAGGATTGGGATCTCTTGTGAGGATTGGGATCTTTTGTGAGGATTGACATATGCAAATGAGATTTAAGCCTATTTGCATGCAGATCATGACAATAACAAATTAAAAGAACTCATTTCAGAACCAATCAACAGTCTATAGTACTCACTTCATCTGACCGTTCAAGGGAAAACTCGAGCTTCGATTTCAAAGTCGGTCTGGCCGAGCAGTCCTGACGCCTAGCGGTTTCCTGGAAGAACAAAAATTACAACTCGTCACTTAATGACCCGAAAGGTTTTAGTTAGAAATAACTGGAGCACCAGGGATAGAGTGAGAAGGAAGGAGAGGGAGCAAAGAAGGGACAGGGAGAGAAGAAGGGAGAGGGAGAGAAGAAGGGAGAGGGAGAGAGGGAGGGAGAAGGAGCGAAGAAGGGAGAGGGAGAGAGGGAGGGAGAGGGAGAGAGGGAGGGAGAGGAAGAGAGGGAGGGAGAGGAAGAGAGGGAGGGAGAGGGAGAGAGGGAGGGAGAGGGAGAGAAGAAGGGAGAGGGAGAGAAGAAGGGAGAGGAAGAGAGGGAGGGAGAGGGAGAGAGGGAGGGAGAAGGAGCGAAGAAGGGAGAGGGAGAGAGGGAGGGAGAGGGAGAGAGGGAGGGAGAGGAAGAGAGGGAGGGAGAGGAAGAGAGGGAGGGAGAGGGAGAGAGGGAGGGAGAGGGAGAGAAGAAGGGAGAGGGAGAGAGGGAGGGAGAGGAAGAGAGGGAGGGAGAGGAAGAGAGGGAGGGAGAGGGAGAGAGGGAGGGAGAGGGAGCGAAGAAGGGAGAGGGAGAGAGGGAGGGAGAGGCAAGTGATAGATCTACCGAGAAAGGGTGAGAAGTAGCCACACGCACTGATGAAGAATTCTCACCCTCAGCCTCCATGCAAGCCCTGCAGGCTCCACAGCAGCAGCCGAGACCCGGTATCTCCTCTGTCTGCTGGCCGCCGCTGTCCAGAGCCGCTGCATAATCTGGGCAGCACTTTGGCACTTCAGTGTCGCGGCATCCGGGCAGTCGGCATCAAAGCCAGTCGGAAATAATGAGCAAACGGATGTCTCAACATGCCGGGACATTTTTCTACAAACGGTTGTTAGACTTGAGAGCTGACTGAAGAAGACAGGTAAATTGAGATGGTGATGGATATATATGTCCGTTTGTCAGTCCTAGCTGCTCTCTGATTGGCTGGCGCGGTGAGAGGTGGAGGGGCGGGAGGTCAAGCCAGGTGTTTGCGCGCGTCGATTAAGATAATAAAAGGTGTTTTCTTCGGCGGATTTTCAACTGCAGGTGAAGGTAGGTGAAACTTCAAGGTTTGTTTGGCTCATTATTCAAGGAGATGAACTTCGCGGTTCAGCACTGTGGCGCCAATGATGGGTCAGCGCATGGGCCCGTAGTGGCAGTGCTGATTATGGCTACTCATATTATCAATGAGCTTAGCGGGTTTAAAATGCCACTGTGAGAATTGTCTGCGGCGATGAGCAGCTGATAGTCCTTGACAGTTGCGACTCAGAATAAGATGAGCTATTTTAAAGTAAGTGTGAAAAATAGCACTTGCCAACCAATTGTCGAGAATTGTCTTCAGTTATTGTTTTTAGATGATTTTCTAACTGAGGAGGGAGTAAGTATTGATATTGCGTTCGATACATTGCCTGCGTTAGTTTCTCTGTCTGTCTGTCTGTCTGTCTGTCTGTCTGTCTGTCTGTCTGTCTGTCTGTCTGTCTGTCTGTCTGTCTGTCTGTCTGTCTGTCTGTCTGTCTGTCTGTCTGTCTGTCTGTCTGTCTGTCTGTCTGTCTGTCTGTCTGTCTGTCTGTCTGTCTGTCTGTCTGTCTGTCTGTCTGTCTGTCTGTCTGTCTGTCTCTGTCTGTCTGTCTGTCTGTCTGTCTGTCTCTGTCTGTCTGTCTGTCTGTCTGTCTGTCTGTCTGTCTGTCTGTCTGTCTGTCTGTCTCTGTCTGTCTGTCTGTCTGTCTGTCTGTCTGTCTGTCTGTCTGTCTGTCTGTCTGTCTGTCTGTCTGTCTGTCTGTCTGTCTGTCTGTCTGTCTGTCTGTCTGTCTGTCTGTCTGTCTGTCTGTCTGTCTGTCTGTCTGTCTGTCTGTCTGTCTGTCTGTCTGCCTGTCTGTCTGTCTGTCTGTCTGTCTGTCTGTCTGTCTGTCTGTCTGTCTGTCTGTCTGTCTGTCTGTCAGTCTGTCTGTCTGTCTGTCTGTCTGTCTGTCTTAGTGTCTGTCTGTCTGTCTGTCTGTCTGTCTGTCTTAGTGTCTGTCTGTCTGTCTGTCTGTCTGTCTGTCTGTCTGTCTGTCTGTCTGTCTGTCTGTCTGTCTGTCTGTCTGTCTGTCTGTCTGTCTGTCTGTCTGTCTGTCTGTCTGTCTGTCTGTCTGTCTGTCTGTCTGTCTGTCTGTCTGTCTGTCTGTCTGTCTGTCTGTCTGTCTGTCTGTCTGTCTGTCTGTCTGTCCGTCTGTCTGTCTGTCTGTCTGTCTGTCTGTCTGCTTTATAGAAGGTTCTAAGAAAAAGCGTTATAATTCGCCCAGCTTCTGTGACGAACTTTAAAGTTAATTTAATGGCCACCTTTTTTTCAAGGCAATGGTAACTAACTGTTTTCTGTCTGTAAAAAATAAATAATTAATTCTGATCTCCCGTTCAGGTACAAGTAATTTAAACGATGCCAGGCCGCACAAGCGGACACCTGTGGGTGACACGAGTTGCTATGCTGGGAGCAGAAGGCTTAGAAAAATATTACATTGGATTTCATAACAGAAAGATGTTATTTGAGCCTGGGACTTTCGCCCTCAGGGCTTGGCAGTAACCCCCCCTGCTCGTACCGCCCTCATTAAGAAGCCAATTAGTGTTTTCTATCTCCACAGCAATATTTCTATCACGGTGGAAGTGAATTTCAAAATAGTGTTATATTTATACTTTGAGCAGGCAAAGGGTCTTTCATCCAAGCGACACGGATAAACTGTTCGGAAACTTTCACCTTGCTGGCTTGTAACTGACTCAGATCAAGGTGGCCAGGTTAACTGAGTAACCGGTCAGCGTGTTTGCAATCAGCGGGAGCAGCCACGCGTCTTAACAAATGACCCGCATGTCTCCCAATTCTCATTTTTAGCTCTCTGGCCTCGGGGCTTCAATGAGTTCTCGGGCAAGAGAGGCAGCTCACAGTGGAGGCGGCTGCTCAACAGGGGTTCGCTTGTCGTGTGCCGACAATAAAGTCAGAATATCTGACCTAGATCGCTTTTTCATGCAGTTCCAGAGCTAGACGGCCGGAGAGGAAACTTAACAGGTTTGAGCCCTCGATTTTTAAATACCCCAGTTTGTGACGTCTTGTTTGTGAAGAGTCCAGTTTGTGAAGTGCCTAGTTTGTGAATTGTCTAGTTTGTGAAATGTCTAGTTTGTGAAGTGTCTAGTTTGTGAAATGTCTAGTTTGTGAAGTGTCTAGTTTGTGAAATGTCTAGTTTGTGAAGAGTCTAGTTTGTGACGTGTCTAGTTTGTGAATGGTCTAGTTTGTGAAGTGTCTAGTTTGTGAAATGTCTAGTTTGTGAATTGTCTAGGTTGTGAAGTGTCTAGTTTGTGAAATGTCTAGTTTGTGAAATGTCTAGTTTGTGAAGAGTCTAGTTTTTGAATTGTCTAGTTTGTGACGTGTCTAGTTTGTGAAGTGTCTAGTTTTTGAATTGTCTAGTTTGTGAAGTGTCTAGTTTGTGAAATGTCTAGTTTGTGAAGTGTCTAGTTTGTGACGTGTCTAGTTTGTGAATTGTCTAGTTTGTGAACTGTCTAGTTTGTGAAATGTCTAGTTTGTGAATTGTCTAGTTTGTGAAATGTCTAGTTTGTGACGTGTCTAGTTTGTGAATTTTCTAGTTTGTGAAATGTCTAGTTTGTGAACTGTCTAGTTTGTGAACTGTCTAGTTTGTGAAATGTAAAGTTTGCGAAGAGTCTAGAAGTTTGCAGTTTTCAAAAGCGCCCCTAAGATTTTTCCTCCATAACATCCTACTCCAAATGCTGCTCTATTTAGTAATCCATGACTGACACGTTCAAGACTTGATCGCTCAAGGGGGAAGGCTGGAGCTGGGCCCAGAGCAGGTGCGAGGCGGAGATGTGGCGGCGCATCGCTACCACAGAGAAAGGGAGAGAGAGAGGGGGGCTAAAGGTGACAGTCTTGAAGAAATTGATGGCAAACTTGAGATAACAAGAAGAAATTTCTTCAGTGCAAGGCAGACCAAAAGGTTGGATTCAGAGGGTTGGAAGCAGGGCTTTTCTAGGCTGAAAGCAACAATGCAAAACTCCAAACCATTGAAAAAGAGAAATTCTAATATTATTGAATTCAATTATTCAATTGCATTTGCAAACGCAAAGAGGAATCAGCCAGTCAGCCAACTAGACGAGCCTCACAGAACCCCAGTCACCCTGGCCCGACTTGTCCAGTCGTCTCGACTGACGTAGCAGCCGCTGACAACCCGCCGGCCGGAGAAGCCGCTCCGGCCGTGCAGCAGGCGCCAGTTGTCGATGAGAATGACAGTGCCGGGCCTGAGGCTCAGCCACACCTGAGACTCCGGCCGGTTGAGAATCTCGCTAAGGTGAGCGTAGGCGGCCAGGTAGGCGGCCACTTCGGCCTGGGGCACAGCGGCTAGCGAGTCCAAATCGTACGGATTGAAGCGGATCTGGTAGAGACTTCCGCCGCTCTCGGGGTCCAGTTTGAGTACGGTGTCCAGGCACCGGGTGTGGTGCGTCGGCTGCCCGGCCTCGAACTCCTGATACTGATGAAACACTGGGGCGCTCGCCAGCAGGTGAAAATGCGCCGCATTCTCTTGGCGAAGAGTCTCAGCCGCTTGGAAACCGTCGGCAAGGCAGGTGTCCCCGCCGACTGGGGCCGGCTCCAGCACGTGGAACACCTGCAGATTAGGGAGCGTTGATGGGAGAGAGTCCAGACAGTCGCCTCTCATTAGAATCTCACTTTAGATAATCGCGTCTCTTGAGAATCCCACCCAAAGTAGTCGCCTCTCCGGAGAATCTCACCCTCGATAATCGCCTCTCCCGAGAATCTCACCCAAGATAATCGCCTCTCCCGAGAATCTCACCCTCGATAATCGCCTCTCCCGAGAATCTCACCCTCGATAATCGCCTCTCCCGAGAATCTCACCCTCGATAACCGCCTCTCCCGAGAATCTCACCCTCGATAATCACCTCTCCCCGAGAATCTCACCCTCGATAATCACCTCTCCCGAGAATCTCACCCAAGATAATCGCCTCGCATGAGAATCTCACCGTCGATAATCACCTCTCTCGAGAATCTCACCCTCGATAATCGCCTCTCCCGAGAATCTCACCCAAGATAATCGGCTCTCCCGAGAATCTCACCCTCGATAATCACCTCTCTCGAGAATCTCACCCAAGATAATCGCCTCTTCCCGAGAATCTCATCCTCCATAATCGCCTCTCCTGAGAATCTCACCTTAGATAATTACGAAAATTTGAGTTTACTCGTAAGATAAAAATAAAATAAAATTTTTAAGTTACGATACTACTCGTGTTTAATCAGTAGTAAGTTAGAATATTTTAATCAACTCGAATGCAAAATCAAATCACACGCCTGAAAGCAATGAAGCTAGAGGGAACTCTTAGACGTCTTTCTATTCGATTTTTTGTGAATTTATCTTTTAAAGAGAATAAAAGTTTCACGCAATTGAATTGAATTCGCAACTTTTACAATTCCTTTTTTTCAAGGGAATTTTGGCCGCCAGAGTTGGAGACCATTTTCCTAATGCACTTAATTGTTACAGAGTGGTGCACAGTCTCTCGCTACTTGCGTGCACAGAAACAAGCAATCTTACATGGGGGAACCTTCTGTTCAGCAAAAACCATAATTGATGCACTCTTATAAGTGGAACGTGACTTTGAATTGATTGCGCGGCGCTGCTTGTGTTGCTCCTATAGAACTTTTCGTCGTGTGACCTAATTAGCGGTGGTCGAGTGAGGCGAGTTGGCTTAGCATTGCTGAGAACCAGCTATGTCTACTTGTGAACGGATCGCGTTTAACAGAGAGAAACACTGGAACGCTTCGTAGAGGAAGCGGTGGAAGAAGGATCCAGTGGGTGAAGGATCCAGTGGGTGAAGGATCCAGTGGGTGAAGGATCCAGTGGGTGAAGGATCCAGTGGGTGAAGGATTCAGTGGGTGAAGGATCCAGTGGGTGAAGGATCCAGTGGGTGAAGTATCCAGTGGGTGAAGGATCCAGTGGGTGAAGGATCCAGTGGGTGAAGGATCCAGTGGGTGAAGGATCCAGTGGGTGAAGGATCCAGTGGGTGAAGGATCCAGTGGGTGAAGGATCCAGTGGGTGAAGGATCCAGTGGGTGAAGGATCCAGTGGGTGAAGGATCCAGTGGGTGAAGGATCCAGTGGGTGAAGGATCCAGTGGGTGAAGGATCCAGTGGGTGAAGGATCCAGTGGGTGAAGGATCCAGTGGGTGAAGGATCCAGTGGGTGAAGGATCCAGTGGGTGAAGGATCCAGTGGGTGAAGGATCCAGTGGGAGAAGGATCCAGTGGGTGAAGGATCCAGTGGGTGAAGGATCCAGTGGGTGAAGGATCCAGTGGGTGAAGGATCCAGTGGGTGAAGGATCCAGTGGGTGAAGGATCCAGTGGGTGAAGGATCCAGTGAGTGAAGAAGGATCCAGTGGGTGAAGGATCCAGTGGGTGAAGGATCCAGTGCAAATCAATTCAAATCAGTCCTCACCTGCAGGCCGGCCCCATTGTGCAAATAAGTGGTGTCATTGTGCACCCCGATGGCGTCGCTGCCATAGGCGGTGTCCTGCCTGCTGCCGTCGGCCGTGAATGTCCACATGCCGCCAAACAGGCTCGGCATGACAGGCGCCACCTGCCGGACCGCCGCCTCGGTGGCTGCCTCGGTGGCCTCCACGCCGGTGACGGTGGCAACGCCGCAGGACCAGAGGTTCCGCAGCACCGTCCGCAGGCCGCTGGGCGCCGACTCTAACTCCGACAGTGGCACCGGCCGGATTGCCGACGTGCCCTCGAACGGGTGTCCAGCCGACCGGGTCCACAGGCTCCGACCGCGGCAGCTGCCACCACCGTCCGGGGACAGCAGCGACTCCAGCTGGGAGTAGGCAAACTCGGTCATGTGACCGTCTGACCAGTCGAGGCGGACACCCGAGCTGTCGGGCAACTGGCTGAGCCGCGGCGGAGACTTGCCGGCAGCCAGAGCAGTCGCTGGCGAGATGACCCGCTGCCGGGTGGCGGCGTTGTGGCAGTCGGCGCAGCGGCAGTTGAACCGCAGCCAGGCGCAGCTCAGACGGCGCAGCTTGCCGTCCGGGTATCGAATCTCGGCCGTGGCCGGTCCAGCTGTTGCCGCGGCCGCTGCCGAGGACAATGAGCAGCGCTGGCGAGGCTGGCGGAGCCAAATCGCAGCAGCCGCTGCTGACCCCGCCGGCTTCAGCTGGGAGCCGATGAGGCAGCGTAAGAAGCTGCTGTTGTGGAGCATCGCGCCTGGGTTTGTTTAGACAATTGATTTTATATGTCTGCTTAGATACCGGAACTATGTGCTTCATAATTCTCCCATGAGAGCTAGCTTCCTGGTTGTTAGTTGCGGCCATAAACTAAAGTTCAGTACGTCTGCATTGAACCTTAATCGATTCTATATACCCTTGATGAAGCCACTCAAGCCACCTAGCAGGAGCGCGAGACCATAGACTGTGGCTTCTGCTGCTCTCAAGCATTAGCACCAGCAGCTGGTGTCTGTGGCCCTAACCCCAGGCCAGGGTTTTTAGGGCCTCGGAGACGGCCGCTGAATACATTAGCGAATGCTGGAGCGACATATCTAGGCAAAGAGTATTGAGGCAATATAGATGAGGCGCATCTAGGTAATACTCTTTGCATCTAACCTGTCCTCTAGCCTACTTAGATGCAGGTAATATAGAATCTGTGTTTGGTAGTAGATTGATATAAAGGACACAGAGAGGATAACGCGATAACGCGGGAACTGGGGAGGGAGGGGTTGGCGCAACGCAACCTGACGACTCTGCGACTCTCAGTCTGTCTCTCTACTGGCTGCACTTTTTGAATGCTCGCGGTTCCTGCACATGATAGCTGAAACTAGCCAAGGTAACTTCTAGCGGTCCTTGAAACAAACATTAGAGACACTGCTTTAGTGCCACGTGACAGCGTCAGTTAGGGGGATGGAGGTTAGTTGAGCCGGCCGGACGTCTCGCAGAAAACGTTGACAGAGAAGCAAGCGCTGCTAAGGATCCAAAAGACACGATGAAAATCATTGTCAAGTAAATAGGTATTTTATTCAGGTAAAAGGAGAATCACAATTAATAACGAACCGAAGTCATACTACTGCAGTTGAAATCATTAGGACTCATTAAAGTGCTTGCTAGTTGCAACTTACCAAAGGTCTATCGGTATTAAGAAAAGCTAGATGACAGGATGAGGGCAGGCTGCAGTGTTTCTATTGCTTACAGTGTTGAGAGCCAAGTGCTGTAGATGTGCAGCTCTGAATTAGGTTTTTTTCTAGAATTTGGGATAGAGAATGAGTGAGGCGGGGCCGGCAGTGCACAACACAGTACAATAGTTGGCCCCAGAGGACCTGGCCCTGTACACAGTCTGTGTGCGCGCAGCATGTAGAATTTGCGCGGCTAATTTGGACCTGCGATGCAACATGAAACTTTATCATCATTAAATCTTATAATCTACATTTTTTATGTCCCACCTTTTATTTCGTGTAGGCAGTTTCACGATTCTTGTCTCCTGAGGCCAGGCGTACATAATAGCTTTCTGATTGACATTTAATGCGCTTCGGCCTTATGAAGCTGAGATTTTATTCTGGTCCAATGACTGGCCTCTGTAGTCTGGTCTAGAAAAAAGATGCACTTGAATGCATACGTTTAGTATTACACTGGGAGTGGTATTACAGTACAGTATTACAGTAATACAACACTCTACATAATATAATACAATACAATATAATACAATACATTACTCTACATACATTACTCTACATACAGTAAAACAATATAATACAGTACGACTTATTACCGCATTACAGTATAGCAACATTACAGTATTACAGAATTATAATATTAAAGCATTAAAGAATTACTGCATTACAGTATTGCAACATTACAGTATTACATTTTTACACCATTGTCGTATTGCAGTATTACACAAATACAATATTACAGTATTGCAGTAATAAAACATTGTAGCAAATTAGGCAAATTTTCGCTCAATAAAATGACCGGTACTTCATTTTTCGTTGCTTTGTACATCTGCATGGCTCATTTGATGGCGGCGTGCACAGGTCATAGATCATACATAGTCATAGATCATAGATCATACATAGTCATAGATCATAGATCATAGATAGTCATAGATCATATATATCATAGATAGTGATAGATCATATAGATCATAGATAGTCCTGTCATAGATCATAGATCATAGATAGTTATAGATCATAGATAGTTATAGATCATAGATCATAAATAGTCATAGATCATAGATCATGGATAGTCATAGATCATAGATCATAGATAGTTATAGATCATAGATAGTTATAGATCATAGATCATAAATAGTCATAGATCATAGATCATAGATAGTCATAGATCATAGATCATAGATCATGGATACTTACTACTACTTACTATCGACGGGGGGCAGAGCGCCGCGAATAGGCCGCGAGGCCCCTATCGCAACCCCAAGCTAAAAACAGAAAGGCGTTAGCCTTGGGGCTGCGCCCACCCCTCGTGGGCAGCAGAAGAGCTCGCGAGAGTGGCGTCTGCGATCTTCATCCGCCCAGAATCCCGAACGAATGCGCGCAGGTCACGGATCCGGTCCGGAGTGGTGAGCTCGTCCAGCCTTAGCTGGTGATCGAGGTTACGTCTCCGCGCCTCGTTGAAGTGCGGGCAGAAAGTGACGTGGTGCGTCGAGGTTTCATCCTCTAAATCTGCCCAGAATGGGCAGATGGGGGGAGCAACCACTTTGCAGTGAAACATGTCTCTGGAAGAAGCCATGGCCAGTGATGACCATGCATATCTCCATGAGGTCAGTTTTACTTGAGGAGATTAGATATTCGGATATTTTCCGGTTTATGACAGGCATTGCGATTCGCGTTTGCCGATATTCGGAGCAGCTGTTCCAGTAGACCTGGTGCTGGCGGTTCAGCCACTCCTGAATGGCGCGATTGACTGATGATTTCGGAGAAGGTAACTTGACTGGGCGTTGGGCTCCACCGGGGGTGCAACCCCGCTTGGCAAGTTGATCTACCAGCTCATTGCCGAGGATGTTGCTGTGGCCTGGTGTCCAGATTACATTGATCCTGTTGAGAATCGCCAGGGTCTGCAAGCTTTGGAAGCAGTCTGAAACTGACTTGGTTGAGAGCTTGATGGAAGACAAGGCCTTAATAGCGGCCTGGCTGTCAGAGTAAAAATAAATGTCAAAGCTGCTGATACCAGCTTTGTACGAATGCTCCGCACACTGGTTGATGACTACAACTTCGGATTGAAAAACCGAGACATTCTCACCAAGATGAAGACTCTCTTGTAAGATCGCCTCACCATTGTGGAAAATGGCGATGCCCGCACCAGCGAGACCGTCACACAGGGATCCGTCAGTGAAGCAGTGAATACCCTGGCTTCTACGGTTGATGCCCACATCTAGCGGGTGGCTCACTCGCGGCGGAAGGGTACACTTGAAGCCCTTCCTGAGGATGAAAGTGGGGGGTTTGCAGTCCACCTCGTCTAAATTGAGCTGGATGTGTTGAAGGTCGCGACGGATATAGTCCAGATGTGGGATGAGAGTCTTCTCGGGCATGAAGCCAGAGGGAGTGTTAGCAATAAATTTATCACAAATGAGACGCGTGGCATCCTTCATCGCCTCAGCTCTAATGAACAAATGCAGCGGAGGCATGCTGAGGATGGTGTTGAGCCCCTCGTAGGGGGTGGAAGGATACGCACCGGTGATGGCACGGCAGATGATACCCTGAAGCTGGTACAGCCGGTCTCGTACAGTCTTCAACTCCAACGCACTGGACCAGATAACACACGCGTAGGTAATACTGGGTCGAATGATGCCGGTGTAGATCCACCTGACCGTCTTGGGAGATAGCCCCCAGGTAGGCCCAATGGCTCTTCTCACCTGCGCGAAGCAGCGCCTGGCGCGCTCGATGATATTATCAGCGTGCTTGGTCCAACGCAGATCGTGAGTGAGCGTCACACCTAGATATTTTGTTTCCTTGACTAGGGGGATGTCCTTACCATAGATGGTGAGGTTCCGCATGCTCCACTTCCGCTTCCTGGTGAAGATAATGGCCACCGTCTTAGCGGTGCTAATGGTTAGGCCGTGCCGGGTAGCCCAGGCTTGCGCCTTATCGGCGAACTGCTGCATCAAGCTTCGAAGAGTGCTGGTGTCAGGGCCACTGACAATAGCAGCGACATCATCAGCGTAACCTGCCTTGACTATGCTGCTGGGGACGTCAGCCGTCAGGAGCTCGTCCATCACGAGATTCCAGAGCAGCGGGGTGAGCACCCCACCTTGGGCTCCGCCTTTAGTAACCGTATGAGTGCAAGTGGCATCCATGAGGGAGGAAGTCACCTTCCTGTTCCGAATCATAAAGTCGATCCATCGCACAATGCTGGGTCGGACCTTTCTCTGCAAAAGGGAGTCACTGAAGGAGCCAAATAAAACGTTATTGAAGGCCCCATCGATATCACAGAAAAGCCCACAGGCAATCTGCTTACTCAGGATAGCTTTCTCAATGGCAGAGGTGATAACATGCAAAGCGTGCTCGGTAGTTTTACCTGGTTGGAAGGCGAATTGGTGCTTACTTATGGGTGCCGTCCTCAACTCGAAGTCGCGCAGCCTCCACAAGATGAGTTTCTCCATCAGCTTGACACAGAAGGATGTTAGGCTGATGGGGCGGAATAGATCATGGATAGTCATAGATCATAGATCATAGATAGTTATAGATCATAGATCATGGATAGACATAGATCATAGATCATGGATAGTTATAGATCATAGATCATGGATAGTTATAGATCATAGATCATGGATAGTTATAGATCATAGATCATGGATAGTTATAGATCATAGATCATGGATAGTTATAGATCATAGATCATGGATAGTTATAGATCATAGATCATAGATAGTTATAGATCATAGATCATGGATAGTTATAGATCATAGATCATGGATAGTCATAGATCATAGATCATGGATAGTTATAGATCATAGATCATGGATAGTTATAGATCATAGATCATGGATAGTTATAGATCATAGATCATGGATAGTTATAGATCATAGATCATAGATAGTTATAGATCATAGATCATGGATAGTCATAGATCATAGATCATGGATAGTCATAGATCATAGATCATGGATAGTTATAGATCATAGATCATAGATAGTTATAGATCATAGATCATGGATAGTCATAGATCATAGATCATAGATAGATATAGATCATAGATCATAGATAGTTATAGATCATAAATCATAGATCATAGATAGTTATTGATCATAGATCATAGATAGTCATAGATCATAGATCATAGATAGTCATAGATCATAGATCATAGATAGTTATAGATCATAGATCATGGATAGTCATAGATCATAGATCATGGATAGATATAGATCATAGATCATAGATAGTTATAGATCATAGATCATAGATAGTTATAGATCATAGATCATGGATAGTTATAGATCATAGATCATAGATAGTTATAGATCATAGATCATAGATAGTCATAGATCATAGATCATAGATAGTCATAGATCATAGATCATAGATAGTTATAGATCATAGATCATGGATAGTCATAGATCATAGATCATAGATAGTTATAGATCATAAATCATAGATCATAGATAGTTATTGATCATAGATCATAGATAGTCATAGATCATAGATCATAGATAGTCATAGATCATAGATCATAGATAGTTATAGATCATAGATCATGGATAGTCATAGATCATAGATCATAGATAGTTATAGATCATAGATCATAGATCATAGATAGTTATTGATCATAGATCATGGATAGTCATAGATCATAGATCATAGATAGTTATAGATCATAGATCATAGATCATAGATAGTTATTGATCATAGATCATGGATAGTCATAGATCATAGATCATAGATAGTTATAGATCATAGATCATAGATAGTTATAGATCATAGATCATAGATCATAGATAGTTATAGATCATAGATAGTTATAGATCATAGATTATGGATAGTTATAGATCATAGATCATAGATAGTCATAGATCATATAGATCATAGATAGTCATAGATCTTAGTCTTAGTCATAGCCTTAGATCTTAGTCAGGCTCAAAACAATCTTGCTCTCATTTTTGTCAGACCCTGGTAAAAGCGAGTGCGAGTGGCTTTGCGGGTCCGAAATTGGTCAAATATATTGTAGAATGGGTATGAACCAACTGTACATTGATTCTACTCATAATATTGATTCGCTTTAGCCTAACGTATTCCGCATGATTTGAATATTTAATGTTTGATGCTTAATACCCACATGGATTTACAAATTTGGATGTGCGAGAATTATTTACGGAATAATAGTATGATCATAAATTTTATTTAATGTGATAATAAAATTTTATCCCAGCAGCATCACTGCCGTTGCCTGCCGAATCAGTTTTTTTAAATCTGGTCATGAAGGAAACTTTTGAGAGACTCTTAAAACTGCAGCTATCAGACACGAACCCGTTGAAACAATAAAATTAGTACTATTATGCGAAAATGCTGGTTTAATAATCAGAATTGATGGCTAAAATGCCAAACTCTTGGAGAGAGAAGAGGAGAGAGGAGAGGAGAGGAGAGGAGAGGAGAGGAGAGGAGAGGAGAGGAGAGGAGAGGAGAGGAGAGGAGAGGAGAGGAGAGGAGAGGAGAGGAGAGGAGAGGAGAGGAGAGGAGAGGAGAGGAGAGGAGAGGAGAGGAGAGGAGAGGAGAGGAGAGGAGAGGAGAGGAGAGGAGAGGAGAGGAGAGGAGAGGAGAGGAGAGGAGAGGAGAGGAGAGGAGAGGAGAGGAGAGGAGAGGAGAGGAGAGGAGAGGAGAGGAGAGGAGAGGAGAGGAGAGGAGAGGAGAGGAGAGAGGCAGTCATTCATAGGCAGTCAAATGGCTCGCAAGCAATTTTCGCGCTTACACATGGTACTAAAAAGATTACTGGCTACAATACTCGTAGAACTTGCCTAATATGGTTGCCTGATGAACACAATAAAATTAGTCGAATTTGGCAGAAATTTTGACGGTTTTCCTCAGAACAGTTAATTAGTCTGACGCTCAGAACTCCAAATATGGCTTAATCTGACATTTCCTCTCAAGTAAAAAGTTAAGACAGCCTAATGATGAAACTGCTTCTGTTAAAAAAACCTTCACCTAAAAGTTTGAGAGCTATAATAATAAAGTAAAAGAAAGAACTGGAAAAATGCATCAACAACCTAGCTTTGAGTTTTTTTAGCACATCAATAGGCCAACTCTCAACTTCTAAGCTTCCAAGTTGTAAACGAAGTAGCAAATTTATGGAGCCATACTCTTGGAAATGTCGCCGACAAGACGCAGAAATCATTCGACATGGATTCACCACTCGGATCAACCAGTGGGTGGCTTCTTAGCACAGGGAGAGGTGGGCTAACGCTACCGACTGCCGGCAATCCCGCGCGGCTGTCCCCTGTCCTTCCTCCGCCCTGCGCAGGGCCCTGCTTGGACTCAACCGCAGGGACATCAGGGCGGTGACCATGGCCCTCTCGGGCCATGGCTGTTTTGCCAGGCATCGTCACCTCCAGGGAAAAATCCGCAGTGAGGAATGCCCATTCTGCCTCTCCGGTGTCGAGAATTCGGAGCACTTCATCTGTGACTGCCCCGCCTTTACTCAGGACAGACTCAAGGGCTTACTTAAGGGCTACCGGGCGAGCGACCATCCAGACACCGGCACCACCGGAACTCCCTGCGCGACACCGCAGCACCAGCTGCCCGTGGTCGCCAGGGGTTAGCGAAATGGGCGGCAACGCCTCCTCGCTTCATCCGGATGCACGGAGCCCCCCTGCAGCTGACTCAAGTACGTTCGACATGGATAATCATACTTGATTCCTTGACTACGCTCATATTTCGGCATTACTTACTTCTTACTCCCGGCACAAAATCCCCCAAGGCCAGAGAGATCAGCCAATTTGAAAGATCCTGTTTGAAGGAAATACAGGCAGGCACCGCCTCCTGTCAAGTCGTATTCCGATTGATTCTTCCTTGAAAGCGTCAAAAGAGCGTCTCGGTCGGCCAGGCCGTCACGCGAGAGAGAGAGAGAGAAAGAGAGAGATAGAGAGAAAGAGAGAGAGAGAGAGAGAGAGAGAGAGAGAGAGAGTATCGCCACGCCATCCGGGAAGTGCAGTAAAAACAGGGCCATTCCAATAGGAAGGGAAGCGAGTTGACGTCACTCTCCACTAGGGAATTGGCAGACACCAGCAGTGGCGCAGGCAAGCAAGCTCTGCACTGATTGGCTGACGGTCAGGTCTCAGTTTTAGGACTTGGCAGTAAAAAGACAGGCCCTCCCTATAGCAGGGGTGCCGCTCTCACTTCAAAACGCTGCGTAGATTTGCAGTTTGCAAAGCTGCGCCGCTATAGTGAAACCTTTATTTATTTAGCCAGGAAAATGTTCGAAGGCACTTTCCTGTACAGGCGCTATCCGCTAAACAGCAGCGTATGCGACGCCATCAAATGGAAGCTTAACCTGAGCCAGCGATACATGGACAGCTCGTGCAATCAGAAGGACATCCGCATGTCGAGCATCTTCCTGCCCGTCAGTCTGCTCGGCCTGAGCCTCAGTCTGTTCAGCGCCGTAGTGCTCATCCGACAGCGTCAGAGAACGTCCTTCCGCACGAGCCTCATCGCCCTGTCCGCCACCATCAGCTGCTACATGCTCTTCTCCTCTCTGGACTTCATCAACGTCCTGTCCGGGGCCTGTCTCTACTGGCGGGAGCCGCGCCGACACGCCCAGGTGTTCCTGGGAGCCGCAATCTGCCTGCTGGTCGACACCATGATCTGCGTGCGCAACTGGTGCAATGTGTTCATGACGGCGCAGCGCACCGAGGCGTTGCTGTTTCCTTTGCGCGTGAAGAAACTGCTCAATAAGAGAAACTTCATCATCTGCCTGCTCACGATGCTGTTCATCTCTCTTCCTCTGGCCTTGATCCGTTCAATGGCCGAGGTCTTTGTTGTGTGCGCGGACGATGACTCGGGCGAGGTGTACGGCATTGTCGGCTATCCGCTGTCGGACGAGGAGAGCAGCTCCAGCCCGCACCTGTACAGTAGGAAGCGTCATTTCCATTTTCTACTCAACGAAGAGAGCTGGTTCAATCACTACGAGTACTATGGCTTTTTCTCTGTCCAAACCGTCGCCCCCGTGCTGCTGGTGACGACTTTCTCGCTCATCATGTCTGTTGCCATGCTGCGCCGCTGCAGCAGCTCTGGCGGCGGCGGCAGCGGTGGCGGTGGGGCTGGAACGAACGCGCAGCTGTCAGCAACCGCCAGCGCCATTGCCAACAACCGACAGAGCAAGCGCAACAAAGTCCGCGCCAGCCGCACAGTCCTCTGCCTGGCCGCCATCTTCACCGCCCTGCAGATGCCAACGTTCCTGTTCGCTCTCATGCTGACCAGCTCCTCCCTGCCCGAGGAGTCCACGGCCGGCAAGATCTTCCAGTTTGTGGCCGAGCTCTGTCTGCTCCTGGACTCGATCCTCAACATCTTCGTCTACGCCTACTATGTGCCAGACTTTCGCTTATGCTGCGCGCGCATCTGCGGTCGTCTAGCTGGCCGCCGTGACGGCGGCGGTGGCGGCGGCGGCGGCGGCGGCGTCGGTGGCAGTGGAGTCGGCGCTGAGCGCGGCGGACGCTGTACTGGTGGCCGAGGCCGAGGCCGCTCCAGCGGGACAGCCGCGGCGGCGACGCTGGTGGTGCTGGAGGTCAGACAGCCGCTGCAGTCCTGCCGCTCAGCTGAAGACGACGCGGAAGAGGAGGACTGAAGCCGATGCGCTCTGATCGGGCCGGATTTTCTGTAGCCTATAAATAACTCGCCTGGAAACTACTGGCTCTCATTGTGACATCAATCTATCTTTTTTCGTTCTCATAATTTTCTCATCTATTTTTGGTTTCGGTTCTGCAGGCCTTGCTTCATTTCCCCTTAAATCCGCTTTGAATTGCGTTGACGTCACACGCGAACAGGTGAGGCACAACGAACAGCTTCCAGCCACGGTCTCCACATGCAAACGAATAATTTTACATTTTCTTTGCTTTCCCATGTCTCAACCGCCAAGCGTTAAGCTCCAGCTAAAAAAAGAGAGTTGGAACTCCCACGTCAGATGTTGATGATTTATAACCACTTTATGTCACAAATATACGCTCGTTGTTTTACCGTAACCTGCATGCCCGTTAATCATATTGAAGTCGAGTATCATTTAGATTACAAAAACATGCAAACTCGTTCTTTAGAATCGGCCGCGCAAAACAACGACTCTTATTAAAAGAAAAGTGTTCGTCACGAATTAAAAACAATTTTTATTTGGCCTGGGCTTGCCGTGCACCCTGTGTGAGCAACTTGAAGGCTTGAAGAAATTGGCAAGTCAAAAATGTAGCACATGCTTCAGACGTTTGACGGCAATACATTGTTTGAGCTGGAAGATGTCGCATCCCAGCTGCCGCAATCCATGCGCTTTTGAAAATTCCGACAGTAAGTGTTCTCGAACCACAAATCTCGAACATATTGAGCTTAATTACTTGGCCTAAGCGATCTGCCGAGCTCAGTTGCGTTCCGCGATGCAATTCTCTGGAGGCTGCATGGCCTTACTAATTCACAATCAAAGTAGCAGAACAGCCAGTTTTAATTGCGTCGTTATGCCAGTTCTTTTTGTTTCTGGGGCATTATGCTTACAACCCAAGATTACTTTTGGCCAAAAATTCCCTAAGCGCCGTTTTGTCGATGCGCAGCTTCCCAAAATCATTAACCGCAGTCTGTACGCCCCTCAACCTGATGAGGAACAAAGATTTCACAACTGGGTCCAGCCAGAAGCGGTGTTTAGCAGTGGAGAGTGCAAAACCACCGCCATCATCCGCTATCAAAGCTTCGTTGCCGTTGTTGATGTTGGGGAGACCTTTTGTAAGAGCGACTGTGGGTACGTGGGCGCAAAGTTTACACGATTGCTGCCTTCAGCAGGACACCAGCAAACGATAATAAGATCAACAACCACATTGAATGCTCTCCGAGTTCTGATGAGAATTCTGAGCTCGGCAGCCCCAGGACAGTGATCTGCAATTATGGCTGAACATGGCATCGAGGACGCTACACTGCCAGTGTGTGGCATGGCAACGCTTGATAGCTGATAATAGGTGATTAGTCCCATAGTTGGATCCGATACAAGTAAAGAGGCCGACTCAATCTGCCACCGCTTCCATTTGAGAACCTTAATTTCTAATGAAATCCCCGTATATCCACATACATGTATATCCCCTCGGCAGTATGGTCAACGAAGGCTTTTCTTTTCTCTTTCAGATCAGAATAACAAATTTTCAGCATTGGCTCTGCTCTTTGACTTGCCGCTTCCAAAATGCGTAGAAAGCATTCAAAGCCACAGTTTTCGGTGACGCACTGCACACTGATCATTCAGTCATGTCATACGCACGTGACTTTCCCCAGCCAACAGTAAGGAAAGTATCTGAGCAAGTTGATTCAGACTTTAATGCCTCATAACGCTCCCAGCGCACGAGGCAGTGTTGATACAAGCTGTTACAGGCGAGTCAAACGTGGAACAAGAAGACGCGCTTTGAGAGTTCGCGACAACCCCGTCTCGCTCGGCTGGCAAAGAGACTGGGGATGGGGAAACGCAGCCAAAAGTGGATACAAATTTGAGGCGACGCGTACGAGCAGAAGCACAGCCTCGCTTCCTCATCCCCGCAAGCAGCTTTTCTTTGCCTCAGAAAACGCAGAATTCAATCTTGGCTCGGATGCGCACAGGCAAGAGACTGCAACGAAGGCGGACACTACAAAGTAACTGGAAACTGGGGATCTGGTTTTGGAATTAGTCGAAAAGATCCATCCCCGAAATATGCTCCGGGCAAGCATTGAAAGATGGACAGACCGGAAAGCAATCAATCTTCTGTGGCGTTTGCTGGCACCGACCAATGAATAGTAAGGCACAAATGCATGGCCACTGGATTAACAATTTTTTTTTGGGGGGGGCGGCCTTATGCTGCAAAAAGTCAAGCCTGCAGTCTGCCCAGAAAAAATTCTTGTTTCATAGCGCAGATCGACAGACTTCAAAATTAATAATTGTTTTTAATTGCCGGCTCTCTTTGTAATTACGAGCGTAAAAGAAGATAATTTTGTTGCAGGCGGGGAGCAGATGCAATATTTTGACAATGTTGCTGCATCAAATGAGCCCCTCTTCCCCTGTCCAGCAGGCTTCATCATCTGCCACCCACCCTGCAGACTCCGAAGGCTGCGCAGAACTCGATGCGCAGCGATGAGAGGAAAGAGGCGGATTGCTGGGAGCTTCCAAATCTTCGTGTTTTTCTGCCATCCGACGACAGCCGCAAAAAACCGCGCTGGTCAAAGCCGGCCTGCTTTTTAGGGGGAGGTGGCTGATCCTTCAAATCTCCTGGGCGAGCTGGGCGAGGCCCGCACAAATTGGATCAGAATTACGCGTAGCGGACAGTTTTTAATTCGTTTTCATGCGCTTTAGCCGGCAGCACGAGTGGCCTCTGCAGCAAATTTTATAAACTGGCGGTGCGGCCTGTCAGATGATAGATAGATAGATAGATAGATAGATAGATAGATAGATAGATAGATAGATAGATAGATAGATAGATAGATAGATAGATAGATAGATAGATAGATAGATAGATAGATAGATAGATAGATAGATAGATAGATAGATAGATAGATAGATAGATAGATAGATAGATAGATAGATAGATAGATAGATAGATAGATAGATAGATAGATAGATAGATAGATAGATAGATAGATAGATAGATAGATAGATAGATAGATAGATAGATAGATAGATAGATAGATAGATAGATAGATAGATAGATAGATAGATAGATAGATAGATAGATAGATAGATAGATAGATAGATAGATAGATAGATAGATAGATAGATAGATAGATAGATAGATAGATAGATAGATAGATAGATAGATAGATAGATAGATAGATAGATAAATAGATAGATAAATAGATAGATAGATAGATAAATAGATAGATAGATAGATAGATAGATAGATAGATAGATAGATAGATAGATAGATAGATAGATAGATTGATTGATTGATTGATTGATTGATTGATACAAACTTACTTTTTTACTACAACGTTGGAGGTGTCCCTACAGGATCCCCCTTATCAACCGAGAAAGTGTGTCCAAGTCAAACCCGCAGCTGCCCGGTGGAATGTCAATGGCCGGCAGCAAATATTCGCATAGCCTCAGGTAGCAGGCAGTTCATGTCTGTTCAACTGCACCCTTGAAACGAGGCAGTCCATGTCTTCCAATGCAAATGAAGTAAATAGGCAGCGGCGAGGCACTGCAGCATGCAGCTTTGGCCTGGAGATTAAGAGCCAATTGGGAGGCTAAACTGAAAGAAACGAGGCGGCCTGGCAGGCGCCCAGTTGTCGGAGAAATCTAGCTATAAATTTTCAGCCCACACTCGTGCTTGAAAAGATTGCTAATACCGATTAGTGATCGATTGATTCCTTGGCACATCCGGGACACCCCGACGGAGCTCAAGGGAGCCAGCGGTTGTTAATTTGGGCACAAGCCGGATGAGAAAAGCGAAGTCCAAGGATACATTATGGACTTTCGGATCTGGATTGAAACCAACTGAGGCAAATGAGTAGTTTCACAATCCCCAGACTTAATTTATCCCCGATTTACATTTTCACCACTTTTAAACCTTCAAGCTTCACAATCCCCAAGCTTCACAATCCCCAAGCTTCACAACCCCCAAGCTTTATAATCCCCAAGCTTTACAATCCCGAAACTTCACAATCCCCAAGCTTGACAATCCCGAAATTCACAATCCCGAAGCTTCACAATCCCAGGCTTCCCAATCCCCAAGATTCACAATCCCCAAGCTTCACAATCACCAAGCTTCACAATCACCAAGCTTCACAATCCCCAAGCTTCACAATCCCCAAGCTTCACAATCCCAAAGATTGACAATCCCCAAGCTTCACAATCCCCAAGCTTCACAATCCCGAAATTCACAATCCCGAAACTTCACAATCCCCAAGCTTCACAATCCCCAAGCTTCACAATCACCAAGCCTCACAATCCCCAAGCTTCACAATTCCCAAGCTTCACAATCCCGAAATTCACAATCCCGAAACTTCACAATCCCCAAGCTTCACAATCCCAAAGATTGACAATCCCCAAGCTTCACAATCCCCAAGCTTCACAATCCCCAAGCTTCACAATCCCAAAGATTGACAATCCGCAAGCTTCACAATCCCCAAGCTTCACAATCCTGAAGCTTCACAATCCCCAAGCTTCACAATCCTGAAGCTTCACAATCCCCAAGCTTCACAATCCCCAAGCTTCACAATCCCCAAGCTTCACAATCCCCAAGCTTCACAATCCCCAAGCTTCACAATCCCCAAGCTTCACAATCCCCAAGCTTCACAATCCCCAAGCTTCACAATCCCCAAGCTTCACAATCCCCAAGCTTCACAATCCCCAAGCTTCACAATCCCCAAGCTTCACAATCCCCAAGCTTCACAATCCCCAAGCTTCACAATCCCCAAGCTTCACAATCCCCAAGCTACACAATCCCCAAGCTTCACAAACTCCAAGTTTTCCGATCATATAATAGTCACAACCTTCAAATAAATTTTAAGCAGGTTTTACTAGATTTAACAAGGATTTTTGGTAATCAGTTTGGACACATTTCTGCAGAGGAAAATGCACTGAATTATTACCTATTGAAGGAATTGGAAAAGGACGCTTTAAGCAAGATACCTGGAACAGAAACCTGGCTACATCTATAAAAATTTTTGCAACCTCGAGGCCAGTAAAACTACATTTGCCCGCAGCAGGACTGCAGGAAACTGTGCAATGTAAAAAAGTTTTCTACGTCCACGAAAAGCAGATGAGAAAACATTTTGTCCAGTTAATTTCAGAAAAGTTAAGCAACTTTTGAAAAAAACGGGAAGGAAATGGAAAGGAAACCTGGATGTGAAAGCCAAAAGAAAAACCTGCTTTATGACGTAAAATAATACTTCAAAAGTGGGTTGCTTTGGAAAGGAGTGCGGGCTTATTGAAGCGAAGTGCTTCGGTTTTGAAGCTGCAAGCAGCAAGATAGGATTTCCAGCCGAGTGAGCCGCGTAATCTGGGAATTCCTGCCTGCCACACAGGGTGTTTTGGATTTTTGTTGAAAACTGAAACTGCCGGGTGAGGCTGCTTGAGTAGCAGTGGATGAGATGACTTATCTGTTTGCTTATCTGTTTCTACATGACTATAATGGCTCCTTTGTAGCCTATGCATTGGCTGTAATGTAGCCTATGAATTGGCTGTAATGTAGCCTATGAATTGGCTGTAATGTAGCCTATGAATTGGCTGTAATGTAGCCTATACATTGGCTGTAATGTAGCCTATGAATCAGCTGTAATGTAGCCTATGAATTGGCTGTAATGTAGCCTATGAATTGGCTGTAATGTAGCCTATGAATTGGCTGTAATGTAGCCTATGAATTGGCTGTAATGTAGCCTATACATTGGCTGTAATGTAGCCTATGAATCAGCTGTAATGTAGCCTATGAATTGGCTGTAATGTAGCCTATGAATTGGCTGTAATGTAGCCTATGAATTGGCTGTAATGTAGCCTATGAATTGGCTGTAATGTAGCCTATGAATTGGCTGTAATGTAGCCTACGAATCAGCTGTAATGTAGCCTACGAATCAGCTGTAATGTAGCCTACGAATCAGCTGTAATGTAGCCTATACATTGGCTGTAATGTAGCCTATGAATCAGCTGTAATGTAGCCTATGAATTGGCTGTAATGTAGCCAATGCATTGGCTGTAATGTAGCCTACGAATCAGCTGTAATGTAGCCTACGAATCAGCTGTAATGTAGCCTATACATTGGCTGTAATGTAGCCTATGAATCAGCTGTAATGTAGCCTATGAATTGGCTGTAATGTAGCCAATGCATTGGCTGTAATGTAGCCTATGAATCAGCTGTAATGTAGCCTATAAATTGGCTGTAATGTAGCCTATGAATCAGCTGTAATGTAGCCTATACATTGGCTGTAATGTAGCCTATGAATCAGCTGTAATGTAGCCTATACATTGGCTGTAATGTAGCCTATGAATCAGCTGTAATGTAGCCTATGAATTGGCTGTAATGTAGCCAATGCATTGGCTGTAATTTAGCCTATGCATTGGCTGTAATGTAGCTTATGCATTGGCTGTAATGTAGCCTATAAATTGGCTGTAATGTAGCCTATGAATCAGCTGTAATGTAACCTACGAATCAGCTGTACATGTAATGTAGCCTATAAATTGACTGTAATGTAGCCTATGAATCAGCTGTAATGTAACCTATGAATCAGCTGTAATGTAGCCTATGCATTGGCTGTAATGTAACCTACGAATCAGCTGTACATGTAATGTAGCCTATAAATTGACTGTAATGTAGCCTATGAATCAGCTGTAATGTAACCTATGAATCAGCTGTAATGTAGCCTATGCATTGGCTGTAATGTAGCCTTTGAATCAGCTGTAATGCAACCTACGAATCAGCTGTAATGTAACCTACGAATCAGCTGTAATGTAGCCTATGCATTGGCTGTAATGTAGCCTATGCATTGGCTGTAATGTAGCCTTTGAATCAGCTGTAATGCAACCTACGAATCAGCTGTAATGTAACCTACGAATCAGCTGTAATGTAGCCTATGCATTGGCTGTAATGTAGCCTTTGAATCAGCTGTAATGTAACCTATGAATCAGCTGTAATGTAACCTATGAATCAGCTGTAATGTAACCTATGAATCAGCTGTAATGTAACCTATGAATCAGCTGTAATGTAACCTATGAATCAGCTGTAATGTAGCCTATGAATCAGCTGTAATGTAACCTATAAATCAGCTGTAATGTTTAAAAAAGTACAGCTTATGCAGTACATTGACTTTTCAGAGCCCGCAGCAACCAAACAGTCAAAGTGGGTCTCTATTCGACACAAATAGCTTTTGTTAGCGACTTCATGCTACTCTGCAGAAATCTGAATTGCCTTTCTAAAAAGCACTCGACTTTCGTAAGTGACAGCCTGCGTGATTTGAAACCGGCGACATCCTGCAGAGGTCAATAGGCCGTTCATTCTACCCATTCTTATCAGCTGCAGGCATGCAGACAGACTGATCGATAGGTTAGCTGATTGATCGATTTCAATTCCACCAATCCAGCCAAAGATCCGATCCAGGAACTTGAAAAGGTAAGAAACGGAATTGAATGAGCGAGAGGTAAAGTCAAGTGTTAAATTCGATCGCTAGTGAAATTTTTCATGCTTATAGAAGTACAACGCAGCCATCCAAATCTTTGGAGAACGGTCAGAGAAGGGAAGAGTGCATTGGCAAGCTAAAAAGTCTGAAATTCAGATAACTAGGCTCTTTGAGGCCTGCGAGAGCCGCACTGCGGCACTAAAAAGAAATTCCACATTCCTTTTCGAGATGGCTTTTAAGAGAACCCACGACTCAAGAGGGAGAGATGAAGGCGATGAGGCGTCACTATTAGGAGTGGAAGAGCAGAAGAAGAGCACTCGAGTGGGGCTGTCTTCATCAGTCTTGCGGCTTCTTCTGCAGTCTCTCTGGGGCGGGACGGTAAGACACAGATATCCTCTGTTTTTTAAAGCAGGGAGAGATTTGCTTCTTGCTCAGATTACGTCTGCGATATCTTGCTCACCCTCACCCCACTATTCTCGTTCGACTCCCCTAGGCTTGAATACGGCTCCTTATCTAGCAGGCTCATCTGACAGATTTAAATCATCTAGCTATTGGAAACAGGAACCGAGTGTTTATCTCGTTGTTTTTCACCCGTATTTTGAGAATCATTTTTATTGGTAGTTTTTTATTGGTAGCATCGATGCGGCACTGTAATGGATTTGGGGGCATTCCAAATTAGTTCACGAAACGTGAGCTGCGAGGCTCTTCTTTTAGTTGCTGAAGCAGCGCTGAGCATCCCGCCCACCCCCGAAAGGCTCTTGAGCCGCTGAAGCTCCTCTCCTGCAAACTCGCGCCCCAGCACTTCAAAGCCCAATTTGGTGCGATGAAGGTGAAGCACGGAGTTCTTCTTCCTTGGAGAGGCTTGCTTGAAGAGCAGACAACGGCCTGGCAGATTGATTGACCATTGATTGATGCTGCAGTCTTGCACCCTCTGGCTCACCCACACTCCATTCTCTTTAAAGTTGACGAAGCAGAATTATTAATTTCAACTTCAGCTCAACTTCTTGTCCTGATTAGTAACTATGGATTTACAACTTCTATTCTATTCTATTCTATTCTATTCTATTATATTCTATTCTATTCTATTCTATTCTATTCTATTCTATTCTATTCTATTCTATTCTATTCCATTCTATTCTATTCTATTCTATTCTATTCTATTCTATTCTATTCTATTCTATTCTATTCTATTCTATTCTATTCTATTCTATTCTATTCTATTCTATTCTATTCTATTCTATTCTATTCTATTCTATTCTATTCTATTCTATTCTATTCTATTCTATTCTATTCTATTCTATTCTATTCTATTCTATTCTATTCTATTCTATTCTATTCTATTCTATTCTATTCTATTCTATTCTATTCTATTCTATTCTATTCTATTCTATTCTATTCTATTCTATTCTATTCTATTCTATTCTATTCTATTCTATTCTATTCTATTCTATTCTATTCTATTCTATTCTATTCTATTCTTTATGAGCCTTTCTTCCATTAAATTTCAATGCTTTTTAGATATTCACTTTACGGAGAAAGAAAAAACTCTAACTTTAATACTACTTTTAGTAGAGGGCACAAAAAATCATTTGGAAATTTTTCCTCAAATAAAATATATCCGTCGGAGGGAATACTGATGGGGAATAGGGGATGAGAAACTGTCGGGGTAGGCCTCAGATAATTTTGGCAAACTTTCACTTCATATCTTGGGGACTGACTGACTGACTGACTGACTGACTGACTGACTGACTGACTGACTGACTGACTGACTGACTGACTGACTGACTGACTGACTGACTGACTGACTGACTGACTGACTGACTGACTGACTGACTGACTGACTGACTGACTGACTGACTGACTGACTGACTGACTGACTGACTGACTGACTGACTGACTGACTGACTGACTGACTGACTGACTGACTGACTGACTGACTGACTGACTGACTGACTGACTGACTGACTGACTGACTGACTGACTGACTGACTGACTGACTGACTGACTGACTGACTGACTGACTGACTGACTGACTGACTGACTGACTGACTGACTGACTGACTGACTGACTGACTGACTGACTGACTGACTGACTGACTGACTGACTGACTGACTGACTGACTGACTGACTGACTGACTGACTGACTGACTTACTTACTTACTTACTTACTTACTTACTTACTTACTTACTTACTTACTTACTTACTTACTTACTTACTTACTTACTTACTTACTTACTTACTTACTTACTTACTTACTTACTTACTTACTTACTTACTTACTTACTTACTTACTTATTCGAATACTTACTTACTTGGTAATTAAGTATAACCAAGAAACGTTTCTGTGTAAATCAAATTGCATAAAGAGTTCGCCAAGGCATAATATGATTCGGAAACGTCACTCAAGAATTCTACTGCCAATTTTTGAATATCGCATTATCCGGATGTCCAAACTACCCAAGCAGGGGCCCGCATACGCATAGCATGCAATATGAACACTCGATAGTTCCGTTTATGCAGTCTACACAGCAAATGTCTATGGCTCACATTGGGACCCTGCAATTATAGCTCTAGAGTCTCACGCTGGGCTCAGGCGCGCCATCCTGTTATGCGCGCCCCTATTTTAATAATAATAAGAGATCTGCGTCACGCAAAGTCTCATAGCGATTTGAGAACGGGGGGGCGCTCAGGCACCAGCTGCTCTGCATTCAGTCTATTGAAATCTATATTTCAGCCAACGCTGAGCTTTCGTGTAGCTCAGAAATTTGATTATTGCTGTCCAAGCCGCTGGCTCGGGAATTGCTGTTTCTTCGAAACAGAAATTTCTATTATGAAACTTGCAGTGGATAAAAGCCAGGTGTTAAGACGGTTTAATCAAAGAGGCCGTCGTTTGGAGCTTCTATAGGAGAAATGCTTTTCCTTCCCGTTTATTTTTGTCGACTTTCAGTTTTTCGCCAGATTTCAGGTCACGCAAACTGGGCGACAAAATGCGGCTATTGATAAACTTCCGTGAGGTCAGGTCATTGTACTCATGATATAACAATGCGAAAGTGAAGGTTGCTTTTCAATTTCATGTTTTGAACAAATTCAAAACCGAATATAAAATTGTTGTCTTGCTTTTAAAGTTGTTACCATAACTGCACCCAGTTATGCTACTGCACCTGTGCAGACCTGATCCCAGTTATGCTACTGCACCTGTGCAGACCTGATCCCAGTTATGCTACTGCACCTGTGCAGACCTGATCCCAGTTATGCTACTGCACCTGTGCAGACCTGATCCCAGTTATGCTACTGCACCTGTGCAGACCTGATCCCAGTTATGCTACTGCACCTGTGCAGACCTGATCCCAGTTATGCTACTGCACCTGTGCAGACCTGATCCCAGTTATGCTACTGCACCTGTGCAGACCTGATCCCAGTTATGCTACTGCACCTGTGCAGACCTGATCCCAGTTATGCTATTGCACCTGTGCAGACCTGATCCCAGTTATGCTATTGCACCTGTGCAGACCTGATCCCAGTTATGCTACTGCACCTGTGCAGACCTGATCCCAGTTATGCTATTGCACCTGTGCAGACCTGATCCCAGTTATGCTATTGCATCTGTGCAGACCTGATCCCAGTTATGCTATTGCACCTGTGCAGACCTGATCCCAGTTATGCTATTGCATCTGTGCAGACCTGATCCCAGTTATGCTATTGCACCTGTGCAGACCTGATCCCAGTTATGCTATTGCACCTGTGCAGACCTGATCCCAGTTATGCTACTGCACCTGTGCAGACCTGATCCCAGTTATGCTATTGCACCTGTGCAGACCTGATCCCAGTTATGCTATTGCACCTGTGCAGACCTGATCCCAGTTATGCTATTGCACCTGTGCAGACCTGATCCCAGTTATGCTATTGCACCTGTGCAGACCTGATCCCAGTTATGCTATTGCACCTGTGCAGACCTGATCCCAGTTATGCTATTGCACCTGTGCAGACCTGATCCCAGTTATGCTATTGCACCTGTGCAGACCTGATCCCAGTTATGCTATTGCACCTGTGCAGACCTGATCCCAGTTATGCTACTGCACCTGTGCCGACCTGATCCCAGTTATGCTACTGCACCTGTGCCGACCTGATCCCAGTTATGCTATTGCACCTGTTTTTGTTGTTGTTGTTGTTGTCAACCGGGGATCCTCCTATTGCACCTGTGCAGAGGATAATAGCATAACAGCAGCACGGGTTTTGGGCAGCTAAGCTTAATCAAGCTTCATCTGCAGATTTTCTCAGCAACGCGCAGAGGCTCCTCCTCAAAGCAACAGTTTCTCCCGTCTTTCTTCAAGCCTGCCCTGCCCGCCTCCCGTCCTTCCATAACTGATCGGTTGCTTCTGCCCCAATCTTTTCCGCAGCAATTAAGTTCTCCAATTGCGACACCCGTAGAACCGCGCAACCCGCTGGGCCGGCGGCCCAGACCCGCTGCGAATCGGAGAAGCCCCGGCAAAGCCTTTTTCCCTGCTTATTTTTCCCTCCATCGCGTCGCTAATCGAATGACTCACACAAGCCTTTTTCGTCGAGAGATCTTTCGCGAATTTTAGACCGGGCTGGCTCAGTAATTGCCCTCACACCTGCTTTATACCTATCTTCACCTGCTTTCATTTAGCACCTGCAGTCGGGCATCAGGTGGTTTTGAAACGAAGACCGTTGCAGAAGATGCCGTTTATTCTGCCAAACTTCCAGGATGGGACAGGGACTGTCAGCCAAAGACTGTCCAGACCAAATTGGGAATTATAACTGCTGTCAATATTGTGTTTTTCGCCTTTTCCGAAGCACTCGGCAGTCATCTCTTTGACGTTGTTTGGGAGGTAGATTAGTAGCATTGATTTTCTTTCCAATTCCACTGCGTGATTTAATGTACGTGTTTATTATTCAATTTTCTATGTACGCTGATTTAGCCCAGGCCCATCTCACCCACCCCCCTCCACGCTGGCTGATTCTGACTGACTGCAATAAATATATCATCGAGAGGGCTTATTAGCCCTGTGTACGGTTTACGCTTTTCGTTTTGTTAGCGTCTCGCTTGAGCCTCAGCTCCAAAACAGTTTGGCGGACCATCGGTCTTTTCATTTCTACAGTACATTTTGGTAGCAGAGCGTGGTTGGACAAGCCTAAATTACCACTGACGTGGCAAGCAATAGAATCCTACTGTGAAACGAAGGACCAAGATGGACAGTGACGACGCCAATGAACAACAGCAGGAAGCCCAAGACGATGCCGGCGCGCTGCGTTTAGAGAAGCTGCGCTTCGAGAAATCCCGAAAAAAAGCAGCGTTCACTCGTTGCAAAAACAAGCTTTCTTGGCTGCTAAAGACGCGCGCCTCTGATGACGAAGTGCAAGCTGCCTGCGACGCTCTATCCGACCTGCAGGACCTGGTCAGCGCCATCCAAGAAGAACTGCATCAAGGCTACGCCGACGCCAAGGACAACGAGAGGCGACAGCGCCTACTAGAAGAGATGGAGGAGACTGAGCGCGACTACCAAGCTGCCATTCAGCGCGTCGAAAGTTCCAGAAACCGGGGATTGCAGCGCGCCCAAGAAGCCCCTCCTGCCGCGAGTTCAAGCGGTGAGAACGCTGCGGGTGACCAAGAAGAAGCAGCTGGTGAGTTAGACAAACTTTCTGGCAGTGCTGCGTCCAGCAAAGGATCCAACCCGAAGGAGCTTTCAAAGGATTTGTGGAAGATGCTGAAGCGTGTTGAAATCCCAACGTTTAGTGGAGAAAAGCAGAAGTATGAAAACTGGAAGGCAGCCTTTGTTGCGTGCATCGACAGCGCCCCTGCAACACCAGAATTCAAGTTGCTGCAGCTTAGGCAGTACCTCAGCGGTGAAGCTTTGAAGGTTATAGAACATCTAGGACACTCTGCTGCGGCATATGAAGCTGCAAAAGAGAGATTAGAGAGAGAATTTGGTGGACAGCGTAGGCAACTTGCTCTGCACTTGGAAGAGCTGGACAGCTTCCCGATCGTGCGAAATAGAAACGCCAAGGATCTGAAAAGCTTTGCTAATCTACTGGATGTGGCTGTCGTTAACCTTGAGGATGCGGGTAAAGAGGCAGAGCTTCAAGATGGGATGTTGTATGTGAGGCTGCAGAAAAAGTTGCCTGAGCAGATGGTTGCCAGCTACCGGAGGTGGATCTTTGAGCAGCGGAAGCCGGAGAGTGTTAGAAATCTGAGAATTTGGGTGCTGCAAGAAGCAGAGTTTCAGACTGAAGCGTCAGAGATTGTGCAGGGCGTTGCCACCATGCAGCAGGAGCGTCAAAAGCGAGAGCAGCGACCAAAGACTTTCGTTACTACGGACAGTGACAAGAAGGTACAGCGAAAGATTTGCATTGTTTGTCAAGGTGATCACGAGCTGTGGTCCTGCAGTGAGTTCAAGGAGCTTCCGGTGGAAAAACGCTGGGACGCGGCGCAGAGCTCGAAGTGTTGTTTCCGGTGCTTGGGCCAAGGACATCTTGGCAGCCAATGTCGGCGTGGTCGTCGGTGCGGCATCAGCAGCTGCACAAAGTTCCATCATCGCCTGCTTCATGCAGAAAAAGTGTTGGCCAAGTCTGGTGAAGCGAAGCAGACTGCATCCAAGGACGCTAAATCCGCTTCCAGTTCAGGAAAGACTGGACCGGTGACGCTTCTGTCGGCTGGTGAAACGGCAATCTCGCTACGAACGGTACCTGTAGTCCTACGGAACGGGTCCCGGAAGCTGAAGGTGAATGCCTTGCTCGACGATGCCAGTACCAGGAGCTACGTCAACATCGGGATAGCAGAAGCGCTTGGAGTGCATGGAGCGCTCGAAAAGGTGAAAGTCGGAGTCATCAATGGCCAAACAGAGACCTTCATGACAGCCCCAGTCTGCTTTAGCTTGGAAAGTCTGGATGGTCAGACCAGCTCAATGATCGTCGCCTTCACCGCTGATCACGTGACTGGGTCCCTCAAAGGCGTCGACTGGCACGAAGAAGCGCAGCAGTGGCCTCATCTGAGAAATGTGCCGTTTCCGAAGCTGTGTGAGCCTGCAGTAGTGGACTTGCTGATTGGTGCTGATCACCCGGATCTTCACGTGTCTCTCAAAGAAATCGTCGGACAGCCGCTGGAGCCAAAGGCGCGCCTGACTCCCCTGGGTTGGACGTGCATCGGTCGCACAGAGCAGGACAATTCTGAGATGCAGAACGCCCATTTTGCTGCCACTTTCTTCAGCTGCGATTCCGAATCTGGTCAGGTGGCTAAGATCCTGCGGCAGTTTTGGGAGATCGAGAACGTCTCAGAAGGTGCCAATCGAAGTCCGCTGACCGCCGATGAGGAGAGAGCCGTCCAGCAAGCCAAGTCGTCGCTAAAGTACACGAAGGGCCGTTACCAGATCGGGATTCCATGGAAAAAGGATCGGCTGGCTCCAGCAGGCACTTTCTCAATGGCCTTGAAGCGACTAAAGAACACCGAACAGCGGCTGATTAAGGATATGAACGTCTGCAAGCAGTATCAGGAGATCCTTGAAAAGTATGAACAGCAAGGTTATATCCGAAAAGTGTCGCAAGCTGAGACTGAAGGCCGCTGTTTCCTGCCGCACTTCCCAGTGCTGCGGCCAGACAAGGCTACGACAAAAGTGCGAATAGTCTTTGATGCATCGGCTGCCAGATTGAACGACCAGATCCGCCAGGGCCCCAAACTGCAGAGGGATTTGGTTGACGTGCTGCTTCGGTTCCGCCGACACCCGATTGCGATCGCATGCGACGTAGCGGAAATGTATCTCCAGATCGAGATGGACCCGAAGGACAGGCCGCTGCACAGTTTCCTTTGGCGGGACGCCGATCCTTCAAAGCAGCCGGATGTCTACGAGTTCAACAGAGTGGTGTTCGGCGTCACCAGCTCTCCGTTCTTGGCACAGTTCGTTACCCGCTGCCATGCTGAAAAGTCAAAAGGTGAGCTTCCAGAGGCGGCCGAGACAGTACTGCACTCTACCTATATGGATGACAGCCTGGACTCTGCGCCCACCGAGGCAGCCGCCTGCAGGCTGTACGATCAACTCAGTGAGCTCTGGAGGCGCGCCGGCATGCACGCGCGCAAGTGGGTCTCGAACTCGAGAGCTGTGCTCGATAGAATCCCACCTGAAGACCGTGCAGCAGAAGTTACCTTGGACAGCAAAGAACTACCAAGCACCAAGACACTGGGTGTCACGTGGCAGAGTGAGCAGGACGAATTTACCTTTAAAGATGAAAACGAGTCGTGTCAGGTGACCACAAAAAGAGGTCTGCTGAAGAAGCTAGCGAGCGTCTTCGATCCACTTGGACTGATCTCCCCGTTTGTCGTGCAGGCGAAAATTCTGATGCAGGAGCTTTGGCAGTCAATCTGGTCAATTCTGAGGGAGACGGACGTCACCGATGAGGAGCTGCTAAGCGCGTTTGCTGGAGCAGAGGCACTTCTGAATTCAAGGCCGCTGACGTACCAGACGGCGCATCCGAGTGATGATGTGCCGCTGACGCCGAATCACTTCCTTATCGGGCAAGTCGGCGGGAAGTTTGCACCGGAGGTCGACGCTGCCATCGCCCGCAGTCCTTCAAGAAGATGGCGTCACGTCCAGCAGCTGGTGTCGCAGATCTGGCGCCGGTGGTTGCGCGAGTGGCTGCCGGGACTCGCACCGCGGAGCAAGTGGCGCCGCGAGCTGCCTGACCTACAACCTGGAGACGTGGCGCTGCTGGTGAGCCCGGACTCGCCTCGGGGTCACTGGCCGCTGGCTCGCGTGCTGGAGGTCATGCGCGGTTCGGACGGTCACGTGAGAGTCGCCTCAATCAGAGTCGGTGATCGCACAATGACGAGACCAATAACAAAGTTGTGTCCAATATCTGCAGGTTAGTTTGCGAACCTTTGCTAGAGAATTAGACTTTGTCAGGTTTCGCAATTTTTCTGATGAGTTGTTCAATTTTCCTGTTTGTTGCATTGTTCGTAAAGTCTTCTTTCCCTTTCATGCTAATAGGAATCACCCTGTTTTTGCCGTCTTAACCCAATTTTCGCTTTCAGTGTTCAACGCGATTAACATTCATTATTTAGCTATTTATTTTCTTGCGTGAATTTTTGCTGAATAGCAGTCGTTACGGTTTAGTGAATTTGTCGGCAAGTTTGTCTTTTGCGTTTTTTGAGTTTTTTACGAGCGATGTTTGCATTATTTGAGCTCTACTTAATATTGCTTGATTTTCTGCGCTTAGAAGTACCATAGTTTATGCGCCAGTTCCGACCTTTTGATAGCCCAATGCTTACAATTTTTGTTTCAGTTTTTGTTTCAGTTGCGTTTGGTGGCGGAAGTCTGCGTTCGTGTTCAATTTTGAAATTTTATATGATAGCTGACGTACTTCTGCAAAATTTTCGATTGTCATCTACGATCTGCGTACTTATCTTCACCTTTTGCTCTAATTTTCTACCATTCACAATGTCGCCATCAATGTTTCATGCAACGTTGCTTTTTTGCTTTTTGAGTTCGATTTTGTATCACGCATCGTTTTCGAATATTTTCCTATTACCGTATTCGTTTTCATTGTTTCATCCCTCGAATAGTTTTTGTCATTGTTATGCCAAGGTGGGGGGTATGTTTGGGAGGTAGATTAGTAGCATTGATTTTCTTTCCAATTCCACTGCGTGATTTAATGTACGTGTTTATTATTCAATTTTCTATGTACGCTGATTTAGCCCAGGCCCATCTCACCCACCCCCCTCCACGCTGGCTGATTCTGACTGACTGCAATAAATATATCATCGAGAGGGCTTATTAGCCCTGTGTACGGTTTACGCTTTTCGTTTTGTTAGCGTCTCGCTTGAGCCTCAGCTCCAAAACAGTTTGGCGGACCATCGGTCTTTTCATTTCTACAGTACAGACGTCATGATTAACACCTCAAACAGGAGCGAGGTTTCTGTACATCCACATGGCAATGCGGGACCGAGAAAGTCTTCCGTCTGGCAGACAGCCCCTGCTCTGCTTTTCTTTGATCTTTCCTTTCTTTGAGCAAACAAGTTCGACCAGAAAAGGCCGAATTGAGAAGCCACCTCGCTTTGGCCAGTTGTGGAACTCCGCTGCCGAAAGGCGATCGTTAGACAGACCATTGTGAGCTCTCAGGCCCTCCACTATGCCGATAATCATATTTGAGCTCGGCAAGTTGCGGCTCGAGCCTGGCTCAGAAATAATCCATTTCATCCATTCAGCGGTCACAATGCCGCTCTGTTTGCTGATTTGATTGCCGGACACGCTGGCCCTCGCATCCGCGACCGCCACTTCCTTTGCCAGCTCGCGCTAAGAGAGTTTCCGTCATCGAGTCCAGCTAGCTGGTCGAGATCTCGCCGCCTCCAAGCCAGAAATAATCCAGTTTTGCCCTGGCGACCCCGGGAGCAGAGTGTGAGGCTCCATCGATGCCATCAGCTTCCACTCGTCCGCCCCATCAGAGGCAATCGATGCTTGACGGGTGGGGTGGGTGTCGGCACGGGGTGCGGACTAGGTCGTTAAATATAATAACGCGGAGAAGAAATGAATTGGCGCCAATTTGTGAGGCTGTTTGTCTATTGAAGTGTCAACTCCGTCACGTGACTTCCCTGAAAGTACGCGAGCACCGCAAGCAGTGTACAGCTAGCTAGCTGCTCCATCACTTGACTCTCCAGAATGTACGCGACCCTTGCAAGCAGTGTACAGCTAGCTAGCTGCTCCATCACTTGACTCTCCAGAATGTACGCGACCCTTGCAAGCAGTGTACAGCTAGCTAGACAAACTGTTACGTCACGTGACTTCGTGGGCAAGGTTTTCCGCGCAGTCTACTGGAAATTTAAATGCTTTAAATACGAAAAACTGTCAAGAGCCAAATGTTGCAAATTCATCTTTATATATAGACAGCTCGTATATTTATCGTATCAGTAATAATTCCATCGCCTAAAGCCCATCTAAAGCGCGCGCTGTATCATCGAGAGAGCTGTTAAATAAAATTGATCCACTGACTGACCAGCTCAGTCACCTCGGGGTGGGGGGGGGGGGTTATTTGACCCATCAGATACTCAATTAGCCGATTCTTCAAGTTTCGATCCCGCGGGGGGTGGCGCAGAGTTCGAGAAGTTTTGAGAGTTTTCAGAGTCGAGTAGGGGGGGGGCGAGTGTGTTGGAGCCCCGGGCAAGCGCGGAGGCGCGGCGAAAGTCTTAATCGCAGTGCCGCCATCTCTCAGCTCTGTTTCACACTTGAAAGATTCCAGCTGCCGAATACCCAATATCCGTCATCAGAAATCTTCAGCCTGCAGCCATCGCCCGGGGCGTCCCAGATAGAAGCATTTTCGGGCACAATCGGCTCCTTGATTGTGGCACCGCCTGGCCTCAGACTGTCATTACCGAGGTCATTATCCACTTGAGAAACTTGAAAACTGGAAGGAGAAGAAGACTGGAAAAAGGGAACAGTATATTTTGATACACAAGCAATCCAAGGCCAGAGCTGAGCGCTAATTGAAGGCTGAAACAATGAGCTGGAAGAGTAGCAAAAAGTTGCAGCGTCTCTGCGCTCTGTCAAAAGTAATCAGCTTCTCTGCTGCATTGCCACCGCCTGCAGCCGCCATTTTGCACAAGGTTTCAAGGTCTCCCTGGTCAATCCACCTCGCGCCAAGAGTGGATAGAAAGAATCTATAAAGCTTGCAAACAATGCATTGGAAACAATATTATTTCTGAGTTCTGAATAGCAATGCCCCCCCCCCCCACCCAATCTTCCTGCACCACGTCTGACCTGACAAAGTCAATTAGAATTCATGTTATAAATCAGTCATATTAAAGCTCGTACGAAGTGACTTGAAAAAGCATTTTTTTAGTCCATTGTGACATGAACGGTTTTCAGCTGTCTGAGCACAATTCACTGAGTTCTGACAGCTCAAAAGGTTTAAATTCACAGAGCCGGAATTTGCAGTTACCCTGCAGTATCCGACTCGCTAAATTTCAGTTTCATATACTCGTAGGTTCTAATATCCAGAGACCGAAACTTCAAAGGCCCAAAACTAAGAACACCTGAAACTGAAAACATCCAATACTCCAAAGACTCGAAACTCCAAAGATTCGAAACTACAAAGACTCGAAACTCCAAAGATTCGAAACTACAAAGACTCGAAACTACAAAGACTTGAAACTACAAAGACTCGAAACTAAAAGACTCAAAACTGCAAAGACTCGAAACTACAAAGACTTGAAACTACAAAGACTCGAAACTACAAAGACTCGAAACTACAAAGACTTGAAACTACAAAGACTTGAAACTACAAAGACTTGAAACTACAAAGACTCGAAACTACTAAGACTAGAAACCCCAAAGACTTGAAACTACAAAGACTCGAAACTACAAAGACTTGAAACTACAAAGACTCGAAACTACAAAGACCCGAAACTACAAAGACTCGAAACTCCAAAGACTTGAAACTACAAAGACTCGAAACTACTAAGACCCGAAACTACAAAGACTTGAAACTACAAAGACTCAAAACTACGAGTACAAAGACTCGAATCCGCACATGCACCCAAGACTATAAAGACCCGGAGCTTCAACCGTGAAGCTTCGGGAAGCCCTGCAGAGTAAAATAGAACTATTCGAATTCCCACGAATTCATCCCGTGACTAGAAATCGATAAATTCGCTAGGAGCCACCGCCAGCTATTCCTCTCCATGGCAACCTAAATTGCCAGACCGCTATTGTAATAAAGTCTGGTGAATTTCACAGACCACGCCCCCTCGCCCCCGCCTCTGTCAACCCGCCCACTCGCTATAATCAACCTTGCTGTTCGCCTGCACTAGGCAATGAAGCCATCCTTCTGACCCTATCAAGGTCGGGTTTCTTCCCAGTGCTTCCCAGCAACTTCCACGTTGCTTTGCAAAGATCTCGAAGTTCTTTTTTTCCTGGACTAGTAGCTCGTATTACGCGTTGCGCTCCCCCCCCCTGTTTCAACTCTCCCAGCAACAACGAAAGGCTGCCACCTGATACGAAAATTATCAAGACAGAAATGGGTTACAGAATGGAAATTTTAAACTGTAATCTTTGGGTATTATTAAGAAACCGAAAATCTTTTTTAACGTTACCCAATAAAGCGACTAACCAGGAGGGCAGGAAATTCTGTCTATGAGGCTCGATAAGAAGGTATTATCGGCACCAACATTGTCATTGGCACCAAATGGGTGTCAGTGGCGCCAAATAGGTGTCATTGGCGCCAAATGGGTGTCAGTGGCGCCAAATGGGTATCAGTGGCGTCAAATGAGTGTCATTGGCGCCAAATGGGTATCAGTGGCGTCAAATGAGTGTCAGTGGTGCCAAATGGGCGTCAGTGGCGCCAAATGGGTGTTAGTGGCGCCAAATAAGTGTCAGTGGCGCCAAATGGGCGTCAGTGGCGCCACATGGGTGTCATTGGCGCTAAATGAGTGTCATTGGCGCTAAATGAGTGTCATTGGCGCCAAATGGGTGTCATTGGCGCTAAATGAGTGTCAGTGGCGCCAAATGAGTGTCAGTGGCGCCAAATGGGTGTCAGTGGCGCCAAATGGATGTCAGTGGCGCCAAATGGGTATCATTGGCGTCAAATGGGTGTCAGTGGCGCCAAATGGGTGTCAGAATATGCTAGATGGCTGTCAGAAAGCGCAAAATTCGTGTCAGAATATGCTAGATGGCTGTCAGAAAGCGCAAAATTTGTGTCAGAATATGCTAGATGGCTGTCAGAAAGCGCAAAATTCGTGTCAGAATATGCGAGATGGCTGTCAGAAAGCGCAAAATTCGTGTCAACTACTCGACTTTTTGAGGCTGTTATAAAACATCGAAAACTGCGACCCATATACCTTCACTAAGTGCTTGTCAGTCACGGTGAGAACTTTAAGTCCGGTTTCTATTTGGCCATCTCCATCGACTCTCTCCATGCCCACAATACTGAGCTTCATCTCAAATCAATGCTCAGTGTGGGACAAAATGATTTGCCAGCAAAATCAAGCATAAATGACAGTCCCACAGTCCCACATCGGAGAGGCAATTGTCAACAATAAAAAGTTTTCAATACCGCGAAAATCGGCGGCACTGCTTTGACGGGAGCGTTTGACAGTTGGGGGGGGGTTCTGGGACTGGGCTAAGTGGGATGAATTCCTCAAGAATTAAAAATCCCCTAACAAAGCAACTTTCCTCTTTCTTTGACAGACGGACAGACAGACAGCGGGAAGCGGTTTCCCAAAAGGAAGCTGCCGGTCACCCCTCGCACAGATTGATATGCGGCAGACCGCCAGAGCCGCTTAAATAGAATTTTGGTCATATTGGCGTATTTAAAAAGAAGCATTTTTGAGTTTCAAATTGCCAGAATTAGGAGAGAGTGAAGACTGCATTGCGAGGAGTAGGATGAGTAAGTTGATGAAGTCTGCTGCGGCTGGAAAGTCTTCCCCAAAACCCGGATTTTTTTCATCTTTTGGTGCCACAAAGTCGGCAAACTGCAACTCCTCTGCTTCTGCTCTCCAAATCTGAGATGGAGAGAGTTGGAGAGAGTAGTTAGGGTGGAGAAAGAGGCTTTGCCTCATCAGCTCATTGTGCTGTCACAATCAACTGTTGCCCTGTGGGCAGCTGGGGAGAACTGTAGATGGCTCTAACTACAACCGTGTCCATTTTTTCTGCTTCTATATAATATTTCCTCTACTTTTTCTGTGCGTAATAAGACTGCATAGGCGACAAGACACTCGCGTCCTGAGTGGAGGACAAACTCTGTGTGCCATCCTGCATTGACAAGCTGTTGAGAGTGAGCTGGGGCTGCAGGCCATTGAGAAGCCTTGCTAAAGCTTTTGTCTGTTTTGATGGCCTGCAGTAGTCCTGCTTGCAACCGCTTGGCTCGCTTTGGCGAGAATTCAACTGCAGATTGTAGACTGAGAACTGCAGATTGTACAGACTGAGAACTGCAGATTGTACAGACTGAGAACTGCAGATTGTACAGACTGAGAACTGCAGATTGTACAGGCTGAGAACTGCAGATTGTACAGGCTGAGAACTGCAGATTGTACAGACTGAGAACTGCAGATTGTACAGACTGAGAACTGCAGATTGTACAGAATGAGAACTGCAGATTGTACAGACTGAGAACTGCAGATTGTACAGACTGAGAACTGCAGATTGTACAGACTGAGAACTGCAGATTGTACAGACTGAGAACTGCAGATTGTACAGACTGAGAACTGCAGATTGTACAGACTGAGAACTGCAGATTGTACAGACTGAGAACTGCAGATTGTACAGACTGAGAACTGCAGATTGTACAGACTGATAACTGCAGATTGTACAGACTGAGAACTGCAGATTGTACAGACTGAGAACTGCAGATTGTACAGACTGAGAACTGAAGATTGTACAGACTGAGAACTGCTGATTGTACAGACTAACTGCAGATTGTACAGACTGAGAACTGCAGATTGTACAGACTGAGAACTGCAGATTGTACAGACTGAGAACTGCAGATTGTACAGACTGAGAACTGCAGATTGTACAGACTGAGAACTGCAGATTGTACAGACTGAGAACTGCAGATTGTACAGACTGAGAACTGCAGATTGTACAGACTGAGAACTGCAGATTGTACAGACTGAGAACTGCAGATTGTACAGACTGAGAACTGAAGATTGTACAGACTGAGAACTGAAGATTGTACAGACTGATAACTGCAGATTGTACAGACTGAGAACTGCAGATTGTACAGACTGAGAACTGCAGATTGTACAGACTGAGAACTGCAGATTGTACAGACTGAGAACTGCAGATTGTACAGACTGAGAACTGAAGATTGTACAGACTGAGAACTGAAGATTGTACAGACTGATAACTGCAGATTGTACAGACTGAGAACTGCAGATTGTACAGACTGAGAACTGCAGATTGTACAGACTGAGAACTGCAGATTGTACAGACTGAGAACTGCAGATTGTACAGACTGAGAACTGTAGACTTTAAGCAGTATTTTACTAGTAGGCAGGTCAAAATGGTCCCACATCCTGCAATTGATGCTAGGCATGTGGTATAATAGCCCCTTCTGACTTTCATAAAATAAAGCACAAAGAGTGAGAGACTGCGAGAGAGATTTGAGCTCAATGTCGTAGAAAAAATTCCGACTGAATGTCGCTTTACTTGATTTCCGCCCAGCCCTTCAATATTCACCCCCCAGAGAGTCGCCGCCCATCCACCATGCAGTATGCGAGTCGAGCCCGCATCCTGAGCTGGGCTGATGACGAGCGCCATTCGCAACTTGCCAGAGATGGAGAGAGACGAGGTTCAAGAGGGACGCATTCAGACCCATTAGCAGTTTATTAGAATTAAACTTGACCCTCCCCCACTCTCTCCAAGGATTCCTCACTGCTCAGACAGGTGAAATACAAATTAAATGAAGGTGTAAATTCAAGTAATATGCCAATGATATTAGGCTATCATTATTGTATCTCAGTATAGTGGGAGAGATGCGGGCACTTTCTAGAATTCTCTCTCTGACTCACTCAGATGTTCTAGAGGTCTGCTGTGTTTAGGTATGTAAAGTCTGCTTGGGTTATGGAGATGAGGGGCCTGAGAGCAACTGGACACAACACAATGACTACCAAACTTTGATCATTCTCAGTAATTCGTTTTTTAAAAATGCTAACTGGCTAAGAAACAGGCTTAAAATAACGCCAGATTTCTGCGCCATCTCCTTGCTCAAATCCACCCAATAATTTGATTGACTGATTTCTCACCTGCCAGCTGGCCACCTCCACCCACCCCACCATCGCACCTGTCAGCCCCCAGCCAATGAGTGCTCAGCCTTACAGCCAATGAGCTGTCGCCGCTGACGAGGCAGACGGCAACTCAGCGGGGCGCCAGGCGGTGAGCAGGGGATTGGGGCGGGTGGGGCAGCGGGCCACGGGGTTAAGAGGCTCGACATCCTCGAACTTCCTTTTAAAAAAATCTGTCGCTTATCCAAGCCCCAGAATCTTCTCCTCATCAGTTAGCCAAGTCTCTGTGGCAGCCGGAATACCCAGAAGAGCAGCGAACTGGATCAGCGCAGTCAGCAGCAGCAGCAGGCGTCGGCGTTGGCCGCCCTGTTCCACGAGATCATGCGAGAGCGGAAGCTGGCCGCCGTGGCTGCGGCAGCCGCTCCTGGAAGCAGCAATCCGTTTAGTCAGCTCATGGAGCAGCAACAGCCGCAGCCGCCGCCACCGCCGCCGCCCGCGATGCTTCTCCCGCCACCCCCGCCGCCGCCGCTACCGTCGCTGCAGTTCGGGCCGGAGCAGGTTGGCCGCGTCTGCGAGACCTTGGAAGAATCCGGCGACATCGACCGGCTGGGCCGCTTCCTCTGGTCGCTGCCGGCCAACCCGCTGCTGTGGGAGGCGCTGAACCGGCACGAGTCCGTGCTGCGGGCCCGCGCCATCGTGGCTTTCCACACCGGCAACTACAGGGAGATGTACCACCTCATGGAGATGCACCACTATGGCAAGGAGTTGCACGCCAAGCTGCAGGCCATGTGGCTGGAGGCGCACTACTTGGAGGCTGAGAAGCTCCGGGGCCGCTCGCTGGGCCCGGTGGACAAGTACCGGGTGCGGAAGAAGTACCCGATGCCCCGGACCATCTGGGACGGAGAGCAGAAGACGCACTGCTTCAAGGAGCGAACCAGAGGCTTGCTGCGCGAGTGGTACCTGCAGGACCCGTACCCCAACCCGGCCAAGAAGAGGGAGCTGGCTGCGGCTACTGGCCTGACGCCCACCCAGGTGGGCAATTGGTTCAAGAACCGGCGACAGCGGGACCGGGCCGCCGCGGCTAAGAGCAGGTGAGCTGACCAGTTATAGCGGTTGCTATGTGCTTGGGATCTGAGGGATCTCAGCTTGGGGTCTGACGGATCTCAGCCTGGGGTCTGAGGGATCTCAGCTTGGGGTCTGAGGGATCTCAGCCTGGGGTCTGAGGGATCTCAGCTTGGGGTCTGAGGGATCTCAGCCTATGGTCTGAGGGATCTCAGCCTATGGTCTGAGGGATCTCAGCTTGGGGTCTGAGGGATCTCAGCTTGGGGTCTGAGGGATCTCAGCTTGGGGTCTGAGGGATCTCAGCTTGGGGTCTGAGGGATCTCAGTTTGGGTCTGGGGGATCTCAGCTTGGGGTCTGAGGGATCTCAGCTTGGGTCTGGGGGATCTCAATTTCAGGTCTGGGGGATCTCAGCTTCAGGCCTGAGGGATTTCAGCTTCAGGTCTGGGGGATCTCAGCTTCAGGTCTGGGGGATCTCAGCTTCAGGTCTGGGGGATCTCAGCTTCAGGTCTGAGGGATTTCAGCTTCAGGTCTGGGGGATCTCAGCTTCAGGTCTGGGGGATTTCAGCTTCAGGTCTGGTGGGATCTCAGCTTCAGGTCTGGGGGATTTCAGCTTCAGGTCTGGTGGGATCTCAGCTTCAGGTCTGGTGGGATCTCAGCTTCAGGTCTGGGGGATCTCAGCTTCAGGTCTGGGGGATCTCAGCTTCAGGTCTGGGGGATCTCAGCTTCAGGTCTGGTGGGATCTCAGCTTCAGGTCTGGTGGGATCTCAGCTTCAGGTCTGGTGGGATCTCAGCTTCAGGTCTGGGGGATCTCAGCTTCAGGTCTGAGGGATTTCAGCTTCAGGTCTGGGGAATTCGGGTTTCGCTACTAAAGGGGTGTCGTTCAGATTGTTTCGATTTAAAGGATGCCATTTTTTCGGATTTGAGGATCGTCCCAAGGGAAAAGATTTTTGGGAACTATGAAACAGCATTTAAAATATGAAATGTGGGATTTTGAAATTAGATCAGGAAGATAATCTATTCTTTCAGAGCAGGCACCAGTTTGTCGGGCGCGTGTCTCAGACCTTGGCTCCAATATAGCTGCGCAGTTGTTGTGTCAAGACGGCACCAGAACTGCTGCAAATTGGTCTTCTCTCTTTTCCTTCACAATTCACTCATTCAATTCACTCACACATTCACTCGCCAACACGCTGGCTGTCTATCCAATGCTCTCAACTCTTGGGGGATCTTGCCACACGACAGCGGGGGCCAACTGATTCTGGAGCACAATTGCTTGTCGGCGCCACAGAGTCTGCGCCGCCTCATCACTCCCAGTCTCCTACTCCGCCTCATCTGGGCAGTGCCGCCATGTCAGTATATATCTCAAGTGGGCCTCCGACCCACAACCACCCCCAAGTGCCGGGCGCAGGTCTATTACCATTTTTTGCTGCTTCTAGCAGACAGAGGTGAGGGAGGGAACACCAAGAATAATCCACTTCTGTCTCCTTTCATGAAGGACTCATTTCTGTGTGCGTGTTTTTTTAGTCCGGGCCCTCACCGCGAGCCAAATCTGCTCAGTGGGGGGCCCTCAGCTTGAAGGGGGGTGTTGGTGGTTAGTTTAACAACATCTAATATACTGGCGATCATTGGTCTCAATGCAGCATCAAGTGATGATTGTTCACCGGCCTCGCTACCAGATGATGATGAAGAGAGGATAGATTTAGATTGAGAGGCATAAAAGCCCAAACAGAGAATGCTGGTGACGGCCCATTGTCTTGCGAGAGATGAGAGAGAATTAGAAACAGATGATGGAAATTCCTGGCTAGCGTTAATGACCCTAATTGACTGGAGAGCTGGGCATTGAGTGCGAGTTTATGACGCGGGGGACAGGCTGTCAGTCACGGGCCTCCCGCTGAGCAATGTTGTGAGGCAAAGTGCTACACAGCTACACACGCATAGATATGTAATCATTGTAGAGCATAATTGTTGAGTACGGTAGTTGCAATCTGATGCCGCAGCGGGGTTGCCAATCCGGCCCACCGTCCGCTCCGTGTCTAACACGAAAGCTGACTTGTTTAACACCAGCTGTAATTAAGATTCTAGTTTTTGCAAAGCCAAGGCATTGTGAAACAACTTTTCAAGCAAAGCTGCTTTGGGGTTCTTCACTTCAAAGTTTTCTCAAGTTTCTTCTTTGAGAACCAAAATCTGGCGCTTTGAATTTGAGATTAGGACTCAGCAGAAGGCGTTGATTTTTATTGACAAAGAGGCGGCAGGGGTGGATGCGCAGCGGGGGGGATAGAGAGTGGATTCGCGGATGTGAGGGCCGGATAGAGAGCGGATTTGTGAATGTGGTGAGCGGATAGAGAGCGGATATGTGAATGTGGTGAGCGGATAGAGAGCGGATATGTGAATGTGGGGAGCGGATAGAGAGCGGATTTGTGAATGTGGGGAGCGGATAGAGAGCGGGTTTGTGAATTTGGGGAGCGGATAGAGAGCGGGTTTGTGATGTGAGGGGCGGATAGAGAGCGGATTTCTGATGTGAGGGGCGGATATAGAGCGGATTCGCGGATGTGAAGGGCGGATAGAGAGCGGATTCGCGGATGTGAGGGGCGGATAGAGAGCGGGTTTGTGAATGTGGTGAGCGGATAGAGAGCGGGTTTGTGAATGTGGTGAGCGGATAGAGAGCGGGTTTGTGAATGTGGTGAGCGGATAGAGAGCGGGTTTGTGAATTTGGTGAGCGGATAGAGAGCGGGTTTGTGAATTTGGTGAGCGGATAGAGAGCGGGTTTGTGAATTTGGTGAGCGGATAGAGAGCGGGTTTGTGAATGTGGTGAGCGGATAGAGAGCGGGTTTGTGAATTTGGTGAGCGGATAGAGAGCGGGTTTGTGAATGTGGTGAGCGGATAGAGAGCGGGTTTGTGAATTTGGTGAGCGGATAGAGAGCGGGTTTGTGAATTTGGTGAGCGGATAGAGAGCGGGTTTGTGAATTTGGTGAGCGGATAGAGAGCGGGTTTGTGAATTTGGTGAGCGGATAGAGAGCGGGTTTGTGAATTTGGTGAGCGGATAGAGAGCGGGTTTGTGAATGTGGTGAGCGGATAGAGAGCGGGTTTGTGAATTTGGTGAGCGGATAGAGAGTGGGTTAGCGGAGGACCCGACGGCAGCAATTGCATATAGAGAACAATGAGCACTAGTTAGAGCTAAATAGGGACTGAGCAAGCGGGAAGGCAGGACAAGAACACACAGGAAGCCGCAGCTGATCAATGTCGAGTCAAAACAAGCCAGAAAAGCTCTGGCCAACCCCCAAGCAGGGGGTGCAGACGCAGGCACTGAGGGGGGGGGAGTCAAAGACCTACCTGACAACAGGATCCATGTCTCAAAAAAGTGATACTGCACCAAATAATGCTTTTTTCTCCCTAACACCACTGACGCCTCTTCCAGTCTCTCCCGGGCTCTTCATCTCCTCCCGCTCATTGAGGGTCACTTCCCTTCTCTCTTTCTGGCATATTTCTACAATAACTCCACCCTCAGAGACTTCCTCACAGCGGGACCCCCCAAAAAGGCGGATCTTTGCGTGTCTAACAGTCTAAGCTATCCGCTATTGTTCAGCTTTTTTTCCCAATGCTATCTCCCCTGCATCAGCCGCGCCAGCCTCTTTCTCACCCGTGTAGTGCGGAGTCGGATTACCGAAAATCTTTTCCCGCGCGCAGCTGTTCAAGGCTGATCCTCAGGGCTGTGGAAGCCATGCTTTATTAAATACTGCTGTAGGCTTTTTTCCTGGGTTTCAAAAAATCAACTGGGAAAATGTGCTAACCCGTGACTGAACTTGAGAATAAATCCTCAAAATATCATCATCTTCCCAAGAATCTCACCGACTTCCCAAGATTTCATCATCTTCCCAAGAATCTCACCGACTCCAAAAGAATCTCACTATCTTCCCAAGAATCTCACCGACTTCCCAAGAATCTCACCGACTTCCCAAGAATCTCACTATCTTCCTAAGAATCTCACTGACTTCCCAAGAATCTCACTGACTTCCCAAGAATCTCACCGACTCCCCAAGAATCTCACCGATTTCCCAAGATATCATCATCTTCCCAAGAATCTCACCGACTCCCCAAGAATCTCACTATCTTCCCAAGAATCTCACCGACTTCCTAAGAATCTCACTGACTTCCCAAGAATCTCACCGACTCCTCAAGAATCTCACTGACTCCCCAAGAATCTCACGGACTCTCCAAGAATCTCACTGACTCCCCAAGAATCTTACCGACTCTCCAAGAATCTCACTGACTCCCCAAGAATCTCACTGACTCCCTATTAATCTCACTGACTCCCCAAGAATCTCACTGACTTCCCAAGAATCTCACTGACTCCCCAAGAATCTCACTGACTCCCCAAGAATCTCACTGACTCCCCAAGAATCTCACTGACTCCCCAAGAATCTCACTGACTCCCCAAGAATCTCACCGACTCCCCAAGAATCTCACCGACTCCAGAAAAATCTCACCGACTCCAGAAGAATCTCACCCCTTCCTCGAAGCGACATCTTGAAAAAACCTCACCAAGTCAAACCCGAACGCCCACCACCATCACAACAATTCCAAGGGTGCACAACTTGTCAGACTCGAACTGCGAGGGTCCGTCCAAGTCGGACGACGAAGAATTCTACGACGTGGTGGACGACGTCGATGTCGACGATGACGGATTCGGCGAGGCGGACGGCGTGGACAGCTGGCTGGACGTGGAGTCAGACGGCGACGACGAGATAAAGGTCGCATCGGACTGCCGCGGTCAGCAGCAGCGGCCGATCGACTGCTCGTTGAAGCGAAGGCACAGCCGGGATTCGACGGAAGCAGACGAGGCTCCGAGTACGTCGGTGAGTCGCAAGCGCAGCCGCCCACATGAGGGATTTAAAGCCATTCGCAACAACTGACCGGCGTGCGATGCACATCGCCACGGGTGGACGAGAAACTAGTCAACTGGACACCGCGTCATCAAGGTCATCTACTTTAACCGCGACTGATTAGTTTAAAAAGATTGTGTTGTTTTTCTTAATTTGTCTCTCAGATTTTGTTTCACTTTTGTTTGGCTTTTGTAATTTTTGCTTTTCTATTGAATCCACCTCGTTTTCTATTCAGTAGACAGTGATGTTTCTGCTAATTTGTATGGTAGAAAATTTTATACTATCTGCCAAGTCGGGTAGACAGCAGATAGAAGAGAGTGAGGGAGATAGAGAGATGCAGAGTGCCGAGTAGACAGGAGATAGAGAGATGCAGTGTGCCGGGTAGACAGGAGATAGAGAGAGATGCAGAGTGTCGAGTAGACAGGAGATAGAGAGAGATGCAGAGTGTCGGGTAGACAGGAGATAGAGAGAGATGCAGAGTGTCGGGTAGACAGGAGATAGAGAGAGATGCAGAGTGTCGGGTAGACAGGAGATAGAGAGAGATGCAGAGTGTCGGGTAGACAGGAGATAGAGAGATGCAGAGTGTCGGGTAGACAGGAGATAGAGAGAGATGCAGAGTGTCGGGTAGACAGGAGATAGAGAGAGATGCAGAGTGTCGGGTAGACAGGAGATAGAGAGAGATGCAGAGTGTCGGGTAGACAGGAGATAGAGAGATGCAGAGTGTCGGGTAGACAGGAGATAGAGAGAGATGCAGAGTGTCGGGTAGACAGGAGATAGAGAGAGATGCAGAGTGTCGGGTAGACAGGAGATAGAGAGAGATGCAGAGTGTCGAGTAGACAGGAGATAGAGAGAGATGCAGAGTGTCGGGTAGACAGGAGATAGAGCGATGCAGAGTGCCGAGTAGACAGGAGATAGAGAGAGATGCAGAGTGTCGGGTAGACAGGAGATAGAGAGAGATGCCGAGTGTCGGGTAGACAGGAGATAGAGAGAGATGCCGAGTGTCGGGTAGACAGGAGATAGAGAGATGCAGGGTGTCGGGTAGACAGGAGATAGAGAGAGATGCAGAGTGTCGGGTAGACAGGAGATAGAGAGAGATGCCGAGTGTCGGGTAGACAGGAGATAGAGAGAGATGCCGAGTGTCGGGTAGACAGGAGATAGAGAGATGCAGGGTGTCGGGTAGACAGGAGATAGAGAGAGATGCAGAGTGTCGGGTAGACAGGAGATAGAGAGAGATGCAGAGTGTCGGGTAGACAGGAGATAGATGCAGAGTGTCGGGTAGACATGAGATAGAGAGAGATGCAGAGTGCCGGGTAGACAGGAGATAGAGAGATGCAGAGTGCCGGGTAGACAGGAGATAGAGAGATGCAGAGTGCTGAGTAGACAGGAGATAGATGCAGAGTGCCGGGTAGACAGGAGATAGAGAGATGCAGAGTGCCGGGTAGACAGGAGATAGAGAGATGCAGAGTGCCGAGTAGACAGGAGATAGAGAGCTCCAGACTGTCGGGTAGACATGGAAAACATACCCGTAATAAAAGTCAGTGGTTCAGATTAGCAGATGAAAAGCTGGAACACATTTTCCTGGAAGTGCCGCAGAAGCGGTCAGCTGGGAGTTTCAACCAGAGACAATTGCGCCCGCCCTCCCCATTGTGTTCGCACTCAGATCCCATCGTTAAGCTATGGGATTCGAACATGACCCTACATATCAGACTGTGAACTGTGACGCACTTTGTACTGTAATTTGTACCCCTCCCCTTGCTGTGTCTGGTGTTTGATAAAGAAAAAACTGTGCAAATTTAATTTTAAGAATATATTACGACAAATAATCATCGCAGCGTATACTGCGGAATTAGTGGATGTATTCAGGTGATACCTGTTGTCTATAAAAAAACAAAATCAAGATAACGCTTTATCAAAAACGTAGTCAATCATTTCCTGATCCTTAAACAAACAGTACAAAAGTCTAAAGAAACATCAGAGCGCATGCTTCAATTGTTGTAACATTTAAGTTTTTTGTAGAATTCAGTTAGTGGCATCAGCGACATGAGTGACATCAGTGATCAGTGACATCAGTGCCATCAGCGACATGAGTGACATCAGTGATCAGTGACATCAGTGACATCAGTGACCTCAGTGGCATCAGAGATATCAGTGACATGAGTGACATGAGTGACATGAGTGACATGAGTGACATGAGTTACATCAGGGGCATGAGTGACACAAGTGACATGTGATTCACATGAGTGACATGAGTGACATGTGAGTCACATGAGTGACAACTCCCAGTTTTATTTACTGCATGAAGCGATGCAGATGAATTGATGGTGCTCGGAAGGCAGCTGAGGGCGATTAACCCAAGGCGCCTCCAGTGACAACCCCGATACAAAAATAATTGAGCCGGGCCATTTGAGGAAATTTGTTTAGAAAACAGCCGCAGGTGCAACCAATCAGGATCGGGGCAGTCCCCGCTGCTATCAGCAATTAGCGATTGACTTTGCCCATCCCTACTGGAAGAGAATCAATCACTGTGCTAAAAATGATCCAGACTAAAAAAGGAAAAAATCTTAGGTTTTCAATCGTACAGAGAGTCTAATCTAAGTGGAAGCCAGTGTCTGGGCAATTTTCCATCTCGGCAGCTTTTAAAGAAAAGATTGCCCCGTTTAGCCCGCGTCAATTAGGCAAATTTGTTGTAAAGCCGGCGCACCTGCAATCTGCGGATTTCGCTTTGAGTTGATTGGCCGGTCAACAAGAAGGAGATGGCGGCGATTGAAAGATCAGAACCAGCTTTTAGGGTTCGCCGGCCTCGGTTGTTTCTCTGTCCGCGAGAATTTGTTTATAGATAATTTATTTTTCAATTAAAATTTGCCCCACGATTACGTTTGCCTTGGGTTCTAAATCCGATAATTACTCGATCGCTTTTCTAGAGATTTAAGCGATGCAAATTGGAGCAAATGTTTTGTCAGTCTGGGCCGGAAAAAATTGCCCCACCTTTTTGAGTCAAAACAGGTGCATTGGCGCCAAGTTGGATTTTAGGGGCGCCAAATTAGATTTTAGGGGCCCAAGTTGGATTTTAGGGGCCCAAGTTGGATTTTAGGGGCGCCAAATTAGATTTTAGGGGCCCAAGTTGAATTTTAGGGGTGCCAAGTTTGATTTTAGGAGCGCGAACTTCGATATCAAGGCGCCAAATTAGATTTAAAGGGCGCCAAATTGGATATCAAGGCGCCAAGTTGGATTTTAGGGGCGCCACACAAGTTGGATTTTAGGGGCGCCACACAAGTTGGATTTTAGGGGCGCCAAGTTGGATTTTAGGGGCGCCACACAAGTTGGATTTTAGGGGCGCCACACAAGTTGGATTTTAGGGGCGCCAAGTTGGATTTTAGGGGCCCAAGTTGAATTTTAGGGGCCCAAGTTGGATTTTAGGGGCCCAAGTTGGATTTTAGAGGCGCCAAGCTGGATTTTAGGGGCGCCAAGCTGGATTTTAGGGGCGCAAAGTTGGATTTTAAGGGCGCCAAGTTTGATTTTAGGGGCCCAAGTTGAATTTTAGGGGCCCAAGTTGGATTTTAGGGGCCCAAGTTGGATTTTAGGGGCCCAAGTTGGATTTTAGGGGCGCCAAGTTGGATTTTAGGGGCGCCACACAAGTTGGATTTTAGGGGCCCAAGCTGGATTTTAGGGGCGCCAAGTTGGATTTTAGGGGCGCCAAGTTGGATTTTAGGGGCGCCAAGTTTTTTTAGGGCGCCAATTTGGATATCAGGGCGTCAAGTTTGATTTTAGGGGCGCTAAGTTGGATACCAGGGGCGCCAAGTTTGATTTTAGGGGTGCCAAAATGAATGTCAATGGCGCCGCAAATAACTCGCGCGTTGACTTTGCCCGACAACAAAACGTTTCAGTGAAGGACAGGGCACAGACGCGTTGTTTGGAAATTTACAGCAGCTGATTTCACAGCGTCAAGAGCAGCGAAGAGAGAGAGAGAGAGAGAGAGAGAGAGAGAGAGAGAGAGAGAGAGAGAGAGAGAGAGAGAGCTGACGTTTGGAGAGTCAGCCGGGGGGCGCACGGAGAGAGTGAGAGAGTCACGCCAATATAGATAACAGTGAGCACGCGCAGTTGCCAGTCGCTTTAGATAACAACAGTTGTGAAGCAAATCCGCTAAAGCAGAAGATTAGACGCACACACACACAGCGCGAAGCAACTCACTGAGCACGAGCATGGCCTGGCAAGACTACGCCGACGAGATCCGGTGGCTGGTGCGCACCGGGGCGCCAATCTCGGTCACGCAGCTGTTCTACTCGCTCGTGATGCCGACAACCCTGGCCTTCTGCGGCTACCTCGGCAAAGAGGAGCTTGACTCGGCCGGGCTGGCCATCTCAATCTTCCAGCTGAGCGTGGCCAATTTCGCCAGTGCGGTGCGCTGGGGCATCATGCCGTTCCTGGCGCACACCATGGCCGGCAGCAAGCCAGCTCGGGTTGGCATCTTCGTGCAGCGCGGCCTGCTTGCCTCCCTGCTGCTGGCCTTCTTCAGCTGGACTCTGGCCTGCAATTCGGCCAATCTGCTCATCGCCACGGGCCAGGACCCGGCCATTGCGGTGAACACTGAGATGTACTTCCTGCTGCTCAGTCCGGGCTGCCTTGGCATCATCGCATTCAGAGCTCTAGTTGCTTATACTGACACGCTGGGCCGGCTGTGGCCGACTCTGCTGGTTCACGTGATCGGGTTCTTAGTTAACCTGCTGCTGCAGTACGTGCTGGTGCTGCACACGGACCTGGGCTTGGCCGGCTCGGCGATTGCTCTGTCTGTCACCCTGGTTCTGCTGGCCGTGTTTCAGGCCATCTTCATCTGGAGGCTGCGGCTGTACAAGGACACCTGGACGGGCTGGTCGCCGAGGGCCTTCCTGGGCTGGGGCAAGTTCTTCGGCGGCATGCTGCCCGCCATCGGCACCCAGACGCTGTGGATCTTCGGCACCGAGGTTGGCAATTTTCTAGCCGGACTGCTGGGCAAGTCGGAGATCGCGGCCGAGTCGCTGCTGTTCCAGATCAACTTCCTGGCCTTCCTGCTGCCCGTGGGGCTGGGCAGTGCCGTCATTGCCAGGGTGGGAGCTTACCTCAGGTACGAATGGGGACTGGGGATCAAGCTTAGGGTTATTGTGGTGCACCAGCTAGGATCAAGCTTAGGGTTATTGTGGTGCACCAGCTAGGATCAAGCTTAGGGTTATTGTGGTGCACCAGCTAGGATCAAGCTTAGGGTTATTGTGGTGCACCAGCTGATCAAATTAGGGTTATTGTGGTGCACCAGCTGATCAAATTTGGGTTATTGTGGTGCACCAGCTGATCAAATTAGGGTTATTGTGGTGCACCAGCTGATCAAATTTGGGCTAAACCAACCTCAGCCAACAGGAGCCGGAGCGGGCCAAGCGGACCTCCCGCGCCAGCCTGCTGTTCATGTCCGTCACCGGCCTGCTGGTTGGCGGCATCTTCATGGCGCTACGGTTCCAGATTCCCAAACTGTACTCGCTGGACGCGGAGTCCACCAACCTGTTCGTGAGCCTCATGCCGTACCTGGCGGTGTACACCACTCTGCAGCTCATCGCCTATCCTTGCGTTGCCACCCTGAGAGCCTGCAATCACCATGTAGTTGCCATGGTGATCAACTTTGTTGCCTACTATGTGGTAAGTGGGTCGATTTTTTGGTTGATTTCCCAGCAAACTCACTGAGTCAAATTCCATTGTTGCCCCAGTGAAAGATTCGAGTCCAGGACCTTCACTTCCCTAAGTGACAGATTCGAGTCTAAAAACTTTATTTCCATGTGAAGGATTCGAGTCTAGGACCTTCATTTTCATAATGAAGGATTCGAGTCCAGGACTTTCAAATTTCTATATTGAAGGATTCGAGTCCAGGACTTTCAAATTTCTATATTGAAGGATTCGAGTTCAGGACTTTCACATTTCTATATTGAAGGATTCGAGTCCAGGACTTTCAAATTTCTATATTGAAGGATTCGAGTCCAGGACTTTCAAATTTCTATATTGAAGGATTCGAGTTCAGGACTTTCACATTTCTATATTGAAGGATTCGAGTCCTGGACTTTAAAATTTATATATTGAAGGATTCGAGTCCAGAACTTTCATTTCTCCACGGATGGATTCAAGTCCAGGACCTTAGGCTTAATTTATATAGTGAAGGAATCGAGTCCAGGACCTACACCTAAGCGATTCTCAAACACTCAAAACGCAATCTCCTCTACCGCGACACAGGTGAGCCTCCCGCTGGGTGTCTCCCTGACCTTCGCCGCCGGCTGGGGCCTGCGAGGCCTCTGGGTCGGCTTCGTCTCGGCCTCGGCCACCTTCCTGGTGCTGCTGCTGCTGGCTATGCTGCGCTCCGACTGGCGCCGGCGCTCCAACCTGGCGCACGCTGACGCCGAGTTCGAGACCGATGCGGAGGCTCCGCTGGCGGCCGGCGAGCGGGCGCCGCTGCTGATGGCCGAAGAGGACGACGCAGAGGATTGGCAGCTGCTGGATCGTCAACAGAAGCAGCGGCAGCAGCGAGGCAGCAGCAACCGCCCGGTTTGGTGGCCAGCAGTCCGCGCCAAGCTGCCAGTCCTGGGCGCGGCAGTTCTGGCGCTGCTGGCCTCGGCGACGATTCGAGTGGTGGCGCCGCCGCGGATTCCGCTGTACCCGATGGCGAATGCCAGCAGCTGGAACTCGACGCTGCCTCCGGTAGCGACACTGACTACTAATTAGATGACGAGGCTATTGAATTTGAAAATTAAGTAATAGTTACTCTCACCGACTACTTACAAAGACTGATTGTTTAGCTTTCTAGAGCTTTTATTGCAAAAGATTATTTGGAAAAAAACATTGCCAGGTCTGCTTCTAGTTTTGCATAACTGAAGCAACTTTTTCTGTCATAAATGCATTTTGCAATATCTGTTACTCTGTACGCATTAGTGTTTTCTTGCAAAGTTAAATGACATATTCAGACAATAAAAGAATTCACGAAGAAGCTAACAAGACTACTACTATTCTGAGTTCAGTAGTACAAAAAGGCTTCTCTAAAAGCAATAAAAGCAGTAGTAATGCATCCTGTTTGTGTCTTTGTCTCTGAGTATGAGTGGCTGAATATGAGTGGCTGAGTATGAGTGGCTGAGCATGAGTGGCTGAGTATGAGTGGCTGAGCATGAGTGGATGAGTATGAGTGGCTGAGCATGAGTGGATGAGTATGAGTGGCTGAGCATGAGTGGATGAGTATGAGTGGCTGAGTATGAGTGGCTGAGCATGAGTGCTGAGCATGAGTGGCTGAGCATGAGTGCTGAGCATGAGTGGATGAGTATGAGTGGCTGAGCATGAGTGCTGAGCATGAGTGGCTGAGCATGAGTGCTGAGCATGAGTGGATGAGTATGAGTGGCTGAGCATGAGTGGCTGAGTATGAGTGGCTGAGCATGAGTGGATGAGTATGAGTGGCTGAGTATGAGTGGCTGAGCATGAGTGGATGAGTATGAGTGGCTGAGTATGAGTGGCTGAGCATGAGTGCTGAGCATGAGTGGCTGAGCATGAGTGCTGAGCATGAGTGGATGAGTATGAGTGGCTGAGCATGAGTGCTGAGCATGAGTGGCTGAGCATGAGTGCTGAGCATGAGTGGATGAGTATGAGTGGCTGAGCATGAGTGGATGAGTATGAGTGGCTGAGCATGAGTGCTGAGCATGAGTGGCTGAGCATGAGTGCTGAGCATGAGTGGATGAGTATGAGTGGCTGAGTATGAGTGGATGAGTATGAGTGGATGAGTATGAGTATCCGAACATCCATTCCCTCCACATCAGCACAGCCCTCTTGATCCCCAATTATCCAGAGTCAATACCAGATTAAAAAAGCAATTATCAAGACAACGCCAAAAAAGTGTCAGTCACTTTCCGAGGTGACAACAACAGCAGCCTTCGTGACTCGCTAATGGCCCGCCGAAACGTCCTGCCTGTCGACTGGAATGCGCCACACCAATGGCGCAGCAGCTGCTTCGCGACTGACTTGACACCAACTTGCAGTCTTCCACTGGCTGCCCGCGGCTTGAACTTTGTGAACTGCCGTAAACTGGGGGAGTGTACTAAACCCACAGGCCATGCTGACAGAGCGGTTAGAGGCAACTCGAACTGGCTCGAAGACGGAATTCAGTCACCTGGGCCGGGGTTATCAACTGTCTGACTGCGACTGCACGCTTAAAGCAAAGCTTAAGTGCCTCTGCTTAACTGCCTTATTTATTGCTTCTGTGCACTGCAGCTGGCTGATGCATTTTGCCTGTTCTGCATTGCGGGCTGCCGTGCAACAGCGGTGTGAAATTATCTATCTATCTATCTATCTATCTATCTATCTATCTATCTATCTATCTATCTATCTATCTATCTATCTATCTATCTATCTATCTATCTATCTATCTATCTATCTATCTATCTATCTATCTATCTATCTATCTATCCATCTATCTATCTATCTATCTATCTATCTATCTATCTATCTATCTATCTATCTATCTATCTATCTATCTATCTATCTATCTATCTATCTATCTATCTATCTATCTATCTATCTATCTATCTATCTATCTATCTATCTATCTATCTATCTATCTATCTATCTATCTATCTATCTATCTATCTATCTATCTATCTATCTATCTATCTATCTATCTATCTATCTATCTATCTATCTATCTATCTATCTATCTATCTATCTATCTATCTATCTATCTATCTATCTATCTATCTATCTATCTATCTATCTATCTATCTATCTATCTATCTATCTATCTATCTATCTATCTATCTATCTATCTATCTATCTATCTATCTATCTATCTATCTATCTATCTATCTATCTATCTATCTATCTATCTATCTATCTATCTATCTATCTATCTATCTATATATCTATCTATGTATACATACTCTAAGCATACTGTTACATGTTATGCAGCAGGACAAGGCAGTTCAGAAGTAGAAGCGAGAGAAGGCCGTCGGTAAAATGAACAAGAAGATTTAGAAGCTGACAGCACCATTTAGTCGTATTTGTTATTGACTTAAATGTGTGTAATATACTGAAGCACGGCACATAGGTTCCAAGATATGTTCGCGCATAGTTGCGCTAACAAAGGAGTGCTTCTTCCAATATAGTATTCTAATTCTATTAGTTTACAAAGCATTGCAAGGCAACCCAATAAGACAAGATACATCGATAGATGCATATGTACTGTCTGCATTCCAATTCCCGTGTCTCTCGTTCTATTTGCAAACCCTGTGCACTTTCGAATCTTCAATCTCCCTCTACTTATCTCTCAGCCTCTCTACTTATCTCTCAGCCTCTCTCCTTATCTCTCAGCCTCTCTCCTTATCTCTCAGCCTCTCTCCTTATCTCTCAGCTTCTCTCCTTTTCTCTCAGCCTCTACTTATCTCTCAGCCTCTCTACTTATCTCTCAGCTTCTTTCCTTACCTCTCACCCTCTCTACTTACCTCTTCCTTTATTTACTTTCATTTCTTAGTCTCAGCAACTTTATACGATACGAGCTAAACACTCCATATTCACGCTTTCTCTATAATAATTAATAGAAAAAAAATTCAGACAACCTGAGGCTGCAATACACATATACTACTTAGTCTCCTTGGCCAATGACAGCTCACCAGCCAATCCTTCGAGTCGAAACCGACCATTTTTTAACTCTTTATAATGCGTGTACGCAAAATAATGCGCAATCTAGAGGCAACTCGGCTGCAATAAAAAACTAAGGTAAGGCCTCTTCAATATTATTCAATGCTAATTTTAAATACGATCATTATGCGTAGATAGTAGACGATAGTAAGAGATGGCAAGGGTAGTCAAAGTAAAAAGCCTATGTGTAAATCAAACCTGGAAATTGCCTGATTAAAAATTGAGAGTGACAAACACAAAGGGAGGGAATTGAGAGAGTGACAGACACAAAGGGAGGGAATTGAGAGAGTGACAGACACAAAGGGAGGGAACTGAGAGAGTGACAGACATAGAGGGAGGAAATTGAGAGAGTGACAGACACAGAGGGAGGAAACTGAGAGAGTGACAGACACAGAGGGAGGAAATTGAGAGAGTGACTGACACAAAGGGAGGGAATTGAGAGTGTGACAGACACAAAGGGAGGGAATTGAGAGAGTGACAGACACAGAGCGAGGAAATTGAGAGTGTGACAGACACAGAGCGAGGAAATTGAGAGTGTGACAGACACAAAGGGAGGGAATTGAGAGAGTGACAGACATAGAGCGAGGAAATAGAGAGTGTGACAGACACAGAGGGAGGGAATTGAGAGTGTGACAAACACAAAGGGAGGGAATTGAGAGAGTGACAGACACAGAGGGAGGAAACTGAGAGAGTGACAGACACAGAGGGAGGGAATTGAGAGAGTGACAAACACAAAGGGAGGGAATTGAGAGAGTGACTGACACAGAGAGAGAGAATTGAGAGTGTGACAGACACAGAGGGAGGAAATTGAGAGTGTGACTGACACAGAGAGAGAGAATTGAGAGTGTGACTGACACAGAGGGAGGAAACTGAGAGAGTCACAGACACAGAGGGAGAGAATTGAGAGAGTGACAGACACAGAGGGAGAGAATTGAGAGAGTGACAGACATAGAGGGAGGAAATTGAGAGAGTGACAGACACAGAGGGAGGAAATTGAGAGAGTGACAGACACAGAGGGAGGAAATTGAGAGTGACAGACACAGAGGGAGGAAATTGAGAGAGTGACAGACACAGAGGGAGGAAATTGAGAGAGTGACAGACACAGAGGGAGGAAATTGAGAGAGTGACAGACACAGAGGGAGGAAATTGAGAGTGTGACTGACACAGGGAGGAAACAGAGAGTGACAGACACAGAGGGAGAGAATTGAGAGAGTGACAGACACAGAGGTAGAGAATTGAGAGAGTGACAGACACAGAGGGAGGGAATTGAGAGAGTGACAGACACAGAGGGAGGAAATTGAGAGAGTGACAGACACAGAGGGAGGAAATTGAGAGTGTGACTGGTTGTTGGAATAACTATATGGAAATCGAGACACTTAGCTATAAGCGATGAAAACGAAAAGAGTAGCTCGTATATTTGAGCGAGATACTTTAGGTCGACATTTATAAGCTGAATGAGCGTACAATACGATTGAGCGCAATATGGGGTGGGGCGATCAATAAATTTGAGTGAATGTACGTACGAACAAGATATATATTTTAGCCTAATTGAGCGTACAATTAATGATTGCAACGAACAAGTACAATAAATATTGCAAAACAGTGGCAGCTCCAGAACAGTGACTGACACAGAGAGAGAGAATTGAGAGTGTGACAGACACAGAGGGAGGAAATTGAGAGTGTGACAGACACAGAGGGAGGAAATTGAGAGTGTGACTGACACAGAGAGAGAGAATTGAGAGTGTGACTGACACAGAGAGAGAGAATTGAGAGTGTGACTGACACAGAGGGAGGAAATTGAGAGTGTGACTGACACAGAGAGAGAGAATTGAGAGTGTGACTGACACAGAGAGAGAGAATTGAGAGTGTGACTGACACAGAGGGAGGAAACTGAGAGAGTCACAGACACAGAGGGAGAGAATTGAGAGAGTGACAGACACAGAGGGAGGGAATTGAGAGAGTGACAGACACAGAGGGAGGAAACTGAGAGTGTGACTGACACAGAGGGAGGAAATTGAGAGTGTGACAGACACAGAGGGAGGAAATTGAGAGTGTGACAGACACAGAGGGAGGAAATTGAGAGTGTGACTGACACAGAGAGAGAGAATTGAGAGTGTGACTGACACAGAGGGAGGAAACTGAGAGAGTGACAGACACAGAGGGAGAGAATTGAGAGAGTGACAGACACAGAGGGAGGAAATTGAGAGAGTGACAGACACAGAGGGAGGAAATTGAGAGAGTGACAGACACAGAGGGAGGAAATTGAGAGTGACAGACACAGAGGGAGGAAATTGAGAGAGTGACAGACACAGAGGGAGGAAATTGAGAGAGTGACAGACACAGAGGGAGGAAATTGAGAGAGTGACAGACACAGAGGGAGGAAATTGAGAGAGTGACAGACACAGAGGGAGGAAATTGAGAGTGTGACTGACACAGGGAGGAAACAGAGAGTGACAGACACAGAGGGAGAGAATTGAACTACCCGCTTAGATTATTAATGAGCGTTTCAGCAGGACAGGGTGAAAATTTTGTGCAAAACAACTGCTTTGAGTGGAAACCACTTCGTTTCTGACTACTACGAGTTACAGCTGCTACAGACATCGTAGAAGAAATGAGGAGAAAATGGTGAGGGTTTAAAAGTTAGACTCTAACGGTGAGAAGGGAGAGAGTCTATGAAGTGAGAAGAGAGAGAGTCTATGGGGTGAGAAGGGAGAGAGTCCATGGATTGAGACGGGAGAGAGTCTATGGGGTGAGAAGGCAGAGAGTCTGTGGATTGAGAAGGAAGAGAGTCTAGGGGAAGAAGAGAGAGATTCTAGGGGTGAGAAAGGAAAAAGTCTAGGGGTGAGAAGGGAGAGAGTCTATGAGGTGAGAAGGAAGAGAGTCTATGAGGTGAGAAGGAAGAGAGTCTATGGGGTGAGAAGGAAGAGAGTCTAGGGGTGAGAAGGGAGTCTATGGGGTGAAAATGGAAAGGGTCTATGGGGTGGGAAGGGAGAGAGTCTATGGGGTGAAAATGGAAAGGGTCTATGGGGTGAGAAGGGAGAGAATGTATGGGGTGAGAAGGGAGAGAGTTTATGGGGAGGGAAGAGAGAGAGAGAGTCTATGGGTGAGAAGGGAACGAGTCTAGGGGTGAGAAGGGAGAGACTTTAGGGGTGAGAAAGGAAAGAGTCTAGGGGTGAGAAGGGAGAGAGTCTATGGGGTGAAAAGGGAGAGAGTCTATGGGGTGGGAAGGGAGAGAGTCTATGGGGTGAAAATGGAAAGGGTCTATGGGGTGAGAAGGGAGAGAGTTTATGGGGAGGGAAGAGAGAGAGAGAGAGTCTATGGGTGAGAAGGGAACGAGTCTAGGGGTGAGAAGGGAGAGATTCTAGGGTTGAGAAAGGAAAGAGTCTAGGGGTGAGAAGGGAGAGAGTCTATGGGGTGAAAAGGGAGAGAGTCTATGGGGTAAGAAGGGGGAGAGTCTATGGGGTGAAAATGGAAAGGGTCTATGGGGTGAGAAGGGAGAGAATCTATGGGGTGAGAAGGGAGAGAGTCTATGGGTTGAAAAGGGAAAGGGTCTATGGATTGAGAAGGAAGAGAGTCTAGGGGGAGAAGCGAGTGAGTCTAAGGTGAGTCTAGGAGAGTCTAAGGGTGAGAAGAGAGTCTAAAGAAAACTCTAGAAGGGAGACTCGAGGGTTAAGCGAGAGTCTAAACGGCGAGAAAGGAGAGTCCATTTAGGTTAGACAGATAACGCGGTAGTAAAGTTTCCCTGTACTTCCATTAATTATCTCACATTTCATCAGTTTAGACTTGACAACTTCACTAACAAAGCTACTATCTAGATATAGAACAACCGTTTGGTCTTTTCTTAGTCCACAAGGAAGTCCAAGCGCTTTCCTAGCTTAGCATAAACACAGCGATGGTCAATACAATACTGCCAAAAAACGGCACAAAAAACACTGCTGACATCAGAGATCTTGGTCTGATAAGCCCGAACATAACTATTTGTACAGTTAGCACTGAATTTCACCTTTTGTGGCTTGGTAGAAATTAATTTTGACAGGCTGGCAGTCTTTGTTCTAATATGCTGCGTATAGCAGGGGTTGGCAAATTCTTTTAAACGTAAACGCCAGATATAAAATCTAGCGCGTGACTGCAGGTCAGAGAGAGGAGAGAAGGATGAGGAGAGAGGGGAGATGATGGGAGAGAGGAGAGGGGAGATAAGTGGAGTGGAGAAGAGAGGAGAGAGGCGAGAGGAGAGTGAAGATTAGAGGAGGGAGGAGAGGGGAGAAACGAGAGAGGAGATGAGAAATTAGGGAGAGAGAAAAGAAGGGAGTGGAGGCTCGGAGAGGGGGATGACAGAGGAGAGAAGGGAGATGATGGGAGAGAGGAGAGAAGGGAGAGGAGAGAGGGGAGAGGAGGGGAGAGAGGAGAGGGAGAAAAGAATCTAGATAGATTTCTTCTCTCTTCTAGAACTGAGAAGAGACGCAAGTCTTGAGAGGGCCGGATTGCTATTGTGAAGTTTCACGGACCCGAGGGCCGGGGTGTTCCGTTCCATGGTGCATAGGGAAGATTTTCAAACTGGGGTTTTGGATTTGAAATACGAAGCACTTTTAGCTGAAAAAAGATTGGGCTGAGTCATGCAGCCTCAATTCCGGGGTCTGGGCTGGCGCTCACTCTGGCTGGAAACCATCACCAACTACTCGTGCCCCCCCTTGACGATGTCAGACAAAACGGTGATTCACTGATATCCTGACAAGACTGATTTACTCGGCGTTTGCTGATAGACCAGCGCAGCTTCCAATAGTTTGCTCTGGAAGTTAATTCAAAGAAAGGTATAGTCAGCAATAATTTCCTCTGAAAGAGACCAGCACCTGGGCACTGGACAGTCAACTTGCTGTTGGAGTAAGTTGGAGTAACAGAAGTCGATTAACTTCTATGATAATTCTGCTTTTTCTTGTCTCATGATCTGCTTTTTCACACCTGCACACACAGGTTACTCTACTGATAGTAGGCGATTGCGCTCAGTTGCCATCAGCCAAAACACAAGCCGCAGTCGGATGCCTCCAGCTGCACCAACTTTGGCCACGGCAGCGGTTGTGGCAGCCGTAGTCTTTGCTTCATCAGTTGCTCAATCGCCGCCGACAAATTCGCCGTTGACAATCCGCCGACTGCCGCAGTGCCTGGTGATCGGCGCCAGAAAGTGCGGCACCAGGGCGCTGCTCGACTTCTTGTCGCTGCACCCGCTGGTGCGGACCGCCCGCGGCGAGGTGCACTACTTTGACAGGTGGGACTACCGCCAGCTGGGCCTGGCCTGGTACCGCAGGCGCATGCCGCCTAGCCGGTCAGATCAGGTGACTCTAGAAAAGTCCCCGGCCTACTTTGTGACCCCGTCGGCACCAAGTCGGATTCGCCGGGTCCGGCGCGACATGCGGCTGCTACTGGTGCTGCGGGACCCGGTGCGCAGGGTCATCAGCGACTATGCGCAGCGGCTGCACCGGCGGGCCAGTCAGGGCCGGCCGCCGGTGTCGCTGGAGTCGCTGGTGTTCCGACGCGGCGACGGAAGTAGACGGATCGATCCGCGATCACCGCTAGTGGCCACCTCAGTGTATCACCGGCATCTGGCCCGCTGGCTGGCGGAGTTCCCGCGTCACCAGCTGCATATCGTTGACGGCGACCGGCTGGTCGAGAAGCCGTTCGAAGAGCTTCGACTGGCTGAACAATTTCTCGGTCTGCCGAGCCGCTTCCGGCCGGAGCAGTTTGTCTACAATGCCAGCAAGGGCTTCTACTGCGCCAGATGGACCGACAACTCCGTGCCGCGCTGCCTCGGCCCCGGAAAAGGTCGTCGACATCCGCCGGTGTCGCCGGAGACGCTCGACCGGCTTAGGGCCTACTTTGATCGCCAAGAGGCCAAGCTGGCAGAACTGCTCCCAGGGCGCAGATTCGCCTGGATGAAGCTGTAGAATAGAAAGCTATTTTAGTATAGCTACTCCCAACTGCTGGCATAAGCTAACGACTGCAACAGACTCTACGCAAGGACCACTAGAAGTAACCGTTGTATCAGGACGTAGCGCGCTCAGGTATTGAAAAATTATTGAAAGGCCTCTGTCCAACTGAAGCTAAAATTACCAACAGGCGGACAGTAAAGGTTTAAACGGTCGTAATAAAAAGTTGGAAGAGAGAGAGAGGGAGAAGAGATGTTAAACCGAGGCGAGAGCCAGGCTATATTTAGAAATAATAAAACTTGTCCTCTTTATGCGCCACGCGCATGGAGAGGCCTAAATTATCGATCGGTGAACTATTTGCAACTGAGTACACACACACAACCAAGCACAAAATAACACGGCCCACTTGGGGCCACATACACAAAAATTTACACAGAGGAAATAGGAAATGATAGGATTTTTGTCAGTTCATATGCATAAATCTGACAGCCCTAGCTTGTTTACATTGCAGCTAAACTTTCAATGCTCGTAACTCCCGATCGGTTAAACTGATAATTTAGTTTTGTTTTCTAAAATAGCATAGCAATACCCTGCACGGCTACGGCCCCATGATGCCTCGACAAGTGGAGGCACTTGAGCATCCTCGTGGTTTCTTCTTCACAGGCGTTTAACTTCTGAGTATATTTTAATCTGTTTAACTTTAACTTCATCAGTTATTAGCACAGTGCTGCAATACATCTTTCGCAATAATGAAGTACTTGTGTCCAGTGTATATTTGATTGTACATGCAGAGCTTAACCTGAGAAATTCATACGACCATTCTCTCAATAAACAGCCGCGCCTGAGTTTCAAACCAAATCTATTATTAATATTTGGCTAGTCTGCCTGTTTCACCTAAGACAGTCAGTCACTAAGTTTCATAAAAAACATTTTGAGTCCACGGCATTTGACTTGCCAACCATAACCTTAACCCTAACCTAAACTGTAATTTTTCTAATAGCTAGTTTTCACAAGCTGGAAATGTATTTTTTCGAATTCAATTTCAGTTACATGTAGTTTGCGATTGAAGAATCACTTAAAGTAGTTTCTGAAAGGCATCCTTTCTTATTTCCAAGCTACCAAGCGCAACTTCCACTAATCGAGGCATTGAAGCTTAAACTGGCTCCTCCATCCCGTACTTTGTGTCCTAAAATTCAATGCACTCACACCCCCTCTCACCCCCGGATGCTCTGGAACTCAACAACTGAGTCTTTTTTATAACTCCATAAGCAAAACAGCAGTGAATAGAGCTACTCCAAAAATGGGTAGATGCTGATGCAGCCTTATACTAAACGCGTGCAGACAACTGCAGACCGCATGCGAACATCATCTGCTGCCAGTACGGAGGGGGGGGGGTAAGGGAAGAAGTGGAAAGGAAAGACAGACAGACACTGTTGCTGCAGCTGCAACCCGCAACCACCTGCTCTGAATTCCACTGCCTCAACGCTGTCTCTACATGTCAATGGCACCCAACGCTACTCATTCAGCCAATCAGCATGGGGGATAGGAGTTGAGACCACTTCCTCAGCTAGCCCGTTGTCCTAGCCGTCGACCTCACACCCTACACTGTGCGCCCAACCAATCTGCCGTCGCCACGACTGGCTTTGCTCTGAAAACGGCTTCACAATCCCTTCCCCTATCCCAGTCTGTATTCTCTTCCAGAGCTTCTATTCACATGAAGCAAATACGTTTCTGCTTCCTTCATCCCTCTTCTCCTCCCTCACCATCCATTCAACCAGACAGTATAGCGAGTAGGCCATATAAATTCAGCTAAAATAGACTCGAACAGACCGAAATACGTGGTTCTGTGTTTCAAAAAGACAGAAGAAAATCGACAATAATGTCGGCCGGCGAAAACCCTAAGAAGCAGACTGACATTGTGCGAACAGCTGCTGTTGCTTCAAAAGCTGAGTGCAAACTATTCCAGCACAGGGACCGGGACTTCCAGATCTGGAACGAGGCTGATCAAGAGAAGCCCGGCATAGCGGAGGCAGTTGATCAAGGCAAGGACAATGAGATACAGCTTGGTAATAGCGACAGTGCAGGCAACTGGCCGTGGTCATCGCAAAAAGTTACTAGCGGCAGTAGCGGCTGCTTTGAGCTGCCCCTGGTGATGCAGCGGCTCAATCCTGAAGCAAAAGACTTTCAGCCTACAAATCCGGAACCGACAGAAGAGCGGCAGCACGGCTTGGTGTCTAATCAGTTTGGCACATTCCTGCTGCCTCTGGCTAATTATTTAACACTTCTAGACGTGCGCCGGCCAAACCCGATGTGCAAAAATTGTCAGCAGAAGTCAGCGGAGGCTGCGACAGCAACCGCATCATCAGCAGTGGCCAACACCAGTACCGAGGCCGACAAGCCGGCTCCGAACCAAGGCGACAAAGTGGCTCGGATTCCCATCTCCAAATCGCCGCGATTCTCCAAGCTTGCCAACCAAACTTCCTTGCAGCCAGCGGCGCAGCAGTCACCGCCGCCGCCATCTGTAACACCAACACAGTCGCAGACGCCTACAGCTAAGGCTAGCAGCTCGCCAATCGCTGTAGTTCGACCTCAGCCACCAACTTCTTCAACTAGGCTGCCGCTTGCCTACAGCAGCAACTATCCGGCGCTGCAGGCGCCTGTACTCGCGCCTGGGCCAGCATTCGGGCCTGTGGCGGCCTGCTTTCCGCCCGTGGCTATGCTGGCTGTGCCGGCCAGACCGCACGGAGTCTTAATGACTGCAGCGCCTGGCTTTCACCATCCGCAGGCGGCTCAGCTGCAGTGGGTGCAGCTGCAAGCGGGCCAGCCTCCGCTAGCGATGCTGCACCCATTTGTTTGTCCCAGAACGCAGTGAGGACTTTGTCCTGACGTAACTACAAATTGTATGATCTGGTATTGTTTCTGTCTGATTTTTTACTGTTAAAAAGACAGTGAGGTCTTTCTTCGAATTTATGTTAAAATTAGTCTGCGGCGCCCTAAAAAATTAAACTCTTTTTTACCTAAAACTGTATAGTTGTGATTTTTTAATCTAATAGGTTCTCACACTGCCATCATCAACTTAGCATTATTTTGCTATACATTTTGATTGTTAATAATATTGATGCTTTTTAACGTAGTCTCAAGATAACAATATGCACACTCTGCAACAGCGAATCCCAACTCTAACCCCACAATGTCCCTCCAATGAGTGCCCAAGAGAAAATGTGAGTAAGCAGGGTTTAGCTGCTGAGGATTATAATTCTAATTATTCCAAAATCTTATTCTTTTATAATAAAGCGTGTGCTTCTGACTCTGTTTATGTGTCTATCACGTGCTGTTTATCTCTAAACATTTGACAACACAAACAAAATATTAGCGTGAATAACCAGCTTTTTCCAGTTTTAAAAGAAGATTCACTAATCCTTGTTTGTAGGATTTTATTACAAGAATATGTCATATATATTTGTCAAATCATGGCTGGCAAATGCTAACATTCTTAGCATAAAAACTGTTTACTATTCACATAAATAATTAATAATTATTAGTGACAATATTACGATTAGTTGAATTAAGAAAAACGAACAAGCACAACAAAAAATATGAAGCAAAACACGGTGCGGGTAACCATAATTTAACGCGACTCATCAAATCATATTATAATAAATTGATTTCCGAACATAGAAATTTTTATTTAATAGTAAAATTCTACAGTAATTTCGAATAATTTAAGACTCTAAATACGAGTATAGCTCATACAGTAGTAGTTCTAGCACAAAATGCAGCTGTTAAAATTATACGATTATATCATCCAACTTTACAGACAAAATGAGAGCAATTGCATTTTCAATAGCTAATAATTGATAAAGCTTTTGAAAAATGCTAAGAGGGTTTCTACTTGTCCGTATAGTTTGGCTGTCGGAAACAATGGACCAAGATGAACAGACTTTATAATGCGGTGTGGTTGCCGCCACCCTTCTCTTGGGCCTTTATCATAGCCTGAATAGCCCTAGCTCTCATCTCCAGCTCCATAATCTTTAGCTGGCGTCGGGACATGCCATCCAACGACGGCTGCTGCCGAGGCGGCGGCTGCGGTGCCGGCTCGTCTTCAACGTCGGACAGGTCGACAACTTCGTTCAGGATGACGCTGTCAGCCTCAGCTTCTGCTACGCTGAAATTCAACAGCTTCACTTCTGCGCCGATTACATCTTCTGACTCTTCGTTCGATACCGCAGCTTCTTCTGTCATTGAGTTCGGCTCCGCCTCAGCCTCCGCCTCAGCCTCAGCCTCCGCCTCAGCCTCCGTTTCTGATTCAACTGTCGCCTCGGAATCTGCTTCTGCCTGACCTTTTACTGACCATTCTACTTCAGATTTGGAGTCTGCAGTTGCAAACTCGATTGCTTTAGTATCGTCATCAGCCTTATGGTCTGCCGCTACTTGAGCAGAGAGGGAAGCAGTGAATTTCGCCTCTGTCTGATCCTCAGTTGTTGTTGAATCTGCAGCGGCTATCGGCGTGCTGTTGTTAGAAGCAGCTACATTTGCTTCATCAACAACCGCTTTGGCATCCGAATCCGGTTTCTGCCCAGCGGCCAAAGATTCGTCAGTATCAGACGAGCTGATTGACGCGGCGCTGTCGCCGGCTAAAATCCGTCGAATCCGTTTGGCCGACATGCCCTGCAGTAGCGGCAGGCAGCGATCGCGAAGTTTCGTCAACGGCCAACGTCGAAACTCTTCTGGTACAAGAGCGCGAAGCTGCTGACCCCGAGTGGCGCTGAACATCTGGTGCAGCATCTCCGCCCGGTCGTCCAGGTAGTCAGCGATCGGTCGCAGGGGCGGACAGCCGGGTTCGGAATTGGCTGCATCAGCATCGGAATCACTGTTCTCATAATGGCAAGGAGCGTTGGAAACGGCGGCTACTGCTGAAGTGGCTGGAGAAGACGGCACTGAGGAGGCTGATGATGCAGACGATGAAGCACTAGATGTTGAGACAGCGTATGAAGTTGCAAGGTTTTTAGGCGGCAATTCTTTTGAAGCTTTGCTCACTTTTGTATTCTTAGAGGCTTTCAATTTTGCCTTTTTGGCCTTCTTATCCTTTTTCTTCTTCTTTTTCACTGTCTCCGCTTCAACACTGGACTTCTTAAGCTTCTTATGTTTTCTTGAAGCGTTCGAGGAATCAGAGTGAGACGAGTCATCCTCCAGCTGATGACTTCTACTCACTTTGTGCTTTTTCTTGTCTTTCTTCTTCTTTTTCTGCTTATCTTGGACCGCTATGGTCTTTCGTTTAGCTTCAGACTTTTGCTTGTGATGATGCCGTGGCTTCTCTTTCTGCTTCGAGCTGCGCACCACGGCATCTCTTGAAGATGCTGAGGATTTTGACGACTCGCGCTGCTTCCTGCTAGAGACAAGAGCTGCCGAGGAAGATTCTATTCGGGCCTGCTTCCGACACTTGAGCGAGGGCTCAGCTATTGAAGCTGTCGATGGACGCTTGCCGCTACTGAACTGGTTCATTGCGGCAGCCAAAACAATAATCTAGAATGCTACTGTAAGTAGCCTAATTCGGATAGTGATGTATACGAATTCTCTTGCGATTTTTTTCTACCATTGGCTGGCTGGAAGCCGCCTTGTTAGCTGAAATGATTTCGGTAAATTGTTGAACTGTGTCTGCAATGGAAAAATACGCGGATAGTCAGATATTGTATTCCGTAAAATCATGTTTTTATACTACTTGCAAAGTAGCTTATATAACCGATCTTTCAGCTACTTAAACAATGCTACAGTAAAAAGTAACTGAATGGGTAGTTAAGGACCAATTACTATGGGACGATTCTCATGGAGAAGTTAAGAGACGATTCTCATGGAGAAGTTAAGAGACGATTCTCATGGGGCAGTTAAGAGACGATTCTCACGGGGTAGTTAAGAGACGATTCTCATGGAGAAGTTAAGAGACGATTCTCATGGGGCAGTTAAGAGACGATTCTCATGGGGCAGTTAAGAGACGATTCTCACGGGGTAGTTAAGAGACGATTCTCATGGAGAAGTTAAGAGACGATTCTCATGGGGGCAGTTAAGAGATGATTCTCACGGAAAAGTTAAGAGACGATTCTCATGGAGAAGTTAAGAGATGATTCTCACGGAAAAGTTAAGAGACGATTCTCATGGGGTAGTTAAGAGGACGATTCTCATGGGGTAGTTAAGAGGACGAATCTCATGGGGTAGTTAAGAGGACGAATCTCATGGGGTAGTTAAGAGGACGAATCTCATGGGGTAGTTAAGAGGACGAATCTCATGGGGTAGTTAAGAGGACGAATCTCATGGGGTAGTTAAGAGGACGAATCTCATGGGGTAGTTAAGGGGACGAATCTCATGGGGTAGTTAAGGGGACGAATCTCATGGGGTAGTTAAGGGGACGATTCTCATGGGGTAGTTAAGGGGACGAATCTCATGGGGTAGTTAAGGGATGATTCTCATGAGGCAGTTAAGGGACGATTCTCATGGGGTAGTTAACGGGAGGATTCTCATGGGGTAGTTAAGTGATGATTCTCATGGGGCGTCAGATTATCAAAAAGAAAAAAAATAAATATTTCAGATTGATTTAACAATTCATAAGTTTCAACTTTTAACAATTTTGTAAAAATATTTATTTACAAGTCATTTAAATATGGTACAAAAAGTGGACGGAATGCACAGGAAAATCCTGTTAAATATCAGGCAGTAAAATCTGTCCAGCGTCAGGCCAGGTGGGTGAGGACTGACACGCACTAAAGCACAATAGATGGATCGAAAGACAGCCATCAACAGAGCTGTTGCTTATCTCAGTCCTGACGTTGGAACAGCACCCGCTGCAGGTATTCGGCCTGACGCTGCTCCAGCTCCGCCTCCTGCTGCTGCGCTCGAGCTGCGGCCAACTCAGCCGCTAGGCGTCCGGCCGACCGACCGCGCTCGTCCAATCGGCGAGCCTGCTGCTCGCATTTGGCCAGCGCTGTTGCTAGGGACGCCTCCGCGTTGGCAAGCCGACTCTCGGCGGTTGTCAAGCTGGTCTCCAGGCGCTTGACTGAACGGCGTTCAGCGGCTAAGCGGCGTTCAAGAAGGCTGCACCGGGCCTGAATATCGGTATGGGGATCAATGAGTGCCTGAATATGGGATTAATGAGTGCCTGAATATGGGATCAATGAGTGACTGAATATGGGATCAATGAGTGACTGAATATGGGATCAATGAGTGACTGAATATGGGATCAATGAGTGCCGGAATATGGGATCAATGAGTGCCGGAATATGGGATCAATGAGTGCCGGAATATGGGATCAATGAGTGCCTGAATATTGGTAGACTGTCGCCCTACCCTTGGTGCGAACTCACTAACCTGAGCTTCGTTAGCCGCCGTCTCAGCTTCCAAGCGGCAGCGCCGCTCCTCGGCCAACTCCATTTCGGCCAGGGCCAGCCGTTCGGACACGGTCAGCGGCCGAGCCGATGCCAGCTGCTGCTGCTGCTGCTGCGAGGTGGCGGCCCCGACTGTATCTGTTGCTGAGCCGCCGCCTAACGATGAGGCGGCCTCTGTATCGAGAGACGCCAGGGCTGCGGCTGACTGAGGGAAACAAAATACCAAATAATCAGTGCATTACAAATGGACTGGCTACAGTATAAACTTGTTTTTTACAGACAAATCGGACGCATGGAATTGGGATGATACTGGGGCTAGATGGAGCTTCACCTGAGGATACTGGGGGCTAGATGGAGCTCCAGCTGAGGATACTGGAGGCTAGATGGAGCTCCAGCTGAGGATATTGGGGCTAGATGGAGCTCCAGCTGAGGATACTGGGGGCTAGATGGAGCTCCAGCTGAGGATATTGGGGCTAGATGGAGCTCCAGCTGAGGATAGATGGAGCTTCAGCTGAGGATATTGGGGCTAGATGGAGCTCCAGCTGAGGATAGATGGAGCTTCAGCTGAGGATACTGGGGGCTAGATGGAGCTCCAGCTGGGGCTAGATGGAGCTTCAGCTGAGGATACTGGGGGCTAGATGGAGCTCCAGCTGAGGATACTGGAGGCTAGATGGAGCTCCAGCTGAGGATATTGGGGCTAGATGGAGCTCCAGCTGAGGATACTGGGGGCTAGATGGAGCTCCAGCTGAGGATATTGGGGCTAGATGGAGCTCCAGCTGAGGATAGATGGAGCTTCAGCTGAGGATATTGGGGCTAGATGGAGCTCCAGCTGAGGATAGATGGAGCTTCAGCTGAGGATACTGGGGGCTAGATGGAGCTCCAGCTGGGGCTAGATGGAGCTTCAGCTGAGGATACTGGGGGCTAGATGGAGCTCCAGCTGAGGATAGATGGAGCTTCAGCTGAGGATACTGGGGGCTAGATGGAGCTCCAGATGAGGATATAAAAGTACAAAATGCACACATAATAATAAACATTGTTAACGAGCATTTATTTGAATATTTATTCTTGAAAAGTACAGAGACAGAAAATACGAGAAGAGCAGGACGGAATTGGCAGAAATGTTTTAATGAAACAAGACAATATAATTTTTTATTTAAGAAATGCGCAGTTTTGAGACGATTCTCATGGGGAAGTTGGAGGGTAGTTAAGAGGCAATTCTTATGGGGCAGCCGGGGAGTTAAGAGGCGATTCTCATGGGGGGCAGTTAAGAGACGATTCTCATGGGGGGGCGGCAGTTAAGAGACGATTCTCATGGGGGGGGGCAGTTAAGAGACGATTCTCATGGGGGGGGCAGTTAAGAGACGATTCTCATGGGAGGCAGTTAAGAGACGATTCTCATGGGGGGGGGCAGTTAAGAGACGATTCTCATGGGGGGGCAGTTAAGAGACGATTCTCATGGGGGGGCAGTTAAGAGACGATTCTCATGGGAGGCAGTTAAGAGACGATTCTCAAGGGGCATTCAAGAGACGATTATCATGGGGAGGCAGTTAAGAGACGATTCTCATGGGAGGCAGTTAAGAGACGATTCTCATGGGGGGGCGGCAGTTAAGAGACGATTCTCATGGGAGGCAGTTAAGAGACGATTCTCATGGGGGGGGGCAGTTAAGAGACGATTCTCATGGGAGGCAGTTAAGAGACGATTCTCATGGGGGGGCAGTTAAGAGACGATTCTCATGGGGGGGGGCAGTTAAGAGACGATTCTCATGGGAGGCAGTTAAGAGACGATTCTCAAGGGGCATTCAAGAGACGATTATCATGGGGAGGCAGTTAAGAGACGATTCTCATGGGAGGCAGTTAAGAGACGATTATCATGGGAGGCAGTCAAGAGACGATTCTCATGGGAGGCAGTTAAGAGACGATTCTCAAGGGGCATTCAAGAGACGATTATCATGGGAGGCAGTTAAGAGACGATTCTCATGGGAAGCAGTTAAGAGACGATTCTCAAGGAGCATTCAAGAGACGATTCTCATGGGAGGCAGTCAAGAGACGATTCTCATGGGAGGCAGTTAAGAGACGATTCTCATGGGAGGCAGTTAAGAGACGATTCTCATGGGAGGCAGTTAAGAGACGATTCTCATGGGAGGCAGTTAAGAGACGATTCTCATGGGAGGCAGTTAAGAGACGATTCTCATGGGAGGCAGTTAAGAGACGATTCTCAAGGGGCATTCAAGAGATGATTATCATGGGGGGGGGCAGTTAAGAGACGATTCTCATGGGGGGGGGGCAGTTAAGAGACGATTCTCATGGGGGGGGCAGTTAAGAGACGATTCTCATGGGGGGGGCAGTTAAGAGACGATTCTCATGGGAGGCAGTTAAGAGACGATTCTCATGGGGGGGGCAGTTAAGAGACGATTCTCATGGGAGGCAGTTAAGAGACGATTCTCATGGGAGGCAGTTAAGAGACGATTCTCAAGGGGCATTCAAGAGACGATTATCATGGGGGGGGGGCAGTTAAGAGACGATTCTCATGGGGGGGCAGTTAAGAGACGATTCTCATGGGAGGCAGTTAAGAGACGATTCTCATGGGGGGCAGTTAAGAGACGATTCTCATGGGGGGGGGCAGTTAAGAGACGATTCTCAAGGGGCATTCAAGAGACGATTCTCATGGGAGGCAGTTAAGAGACGATTCTCATAGGAGGCAGTTAAGAGACGATTCTCATGGGAGGCAGTTAAGAGACGATTCTCATGGGAGGCAGTTAAGAGACGATTATTATGGGAGGCAGTCAAGAGACGATTCTCATGGGAGGCAGTTAAGAGACGATTCTCAAGGGGCATTCAAGAGACGATTATCATGGAAGGCAGTTAAGAGACGATTCTCATGGGAAGCAGTTAAGAGACGATTCTCATGGGAGGCAGTTAAGAGACGATTCTCATGGGAGGCAGTTAAGAGACGATTCTCATGGGAAGCAGTTAAGAGACGATTCTCAAGGAGCATTCAAGAGACGATTCTCATGGGAGGCAGTCAAGAGACGATTCTCATGGGAGGCAGTTAAGAGACGATTCTCATGGGGAGGCAGTTAAGAGACGATTCTCAAGGGGGGGGGGGCAGTTAAGAGACGATTCTCATGGGAGGCAGTTAAGAGACGATTCTCAAGGAGCATTCAAGAGACGATTCTCATGGGAGGCAGTCAAGAGACGATTTTCATGGGAGGCAGTTAAGAGACGATTCTCAAGGGGCATTCAAGAGACGATTATCATGGGAGGCAGTTAAGAGACGATTCTCATGGAAGGCAGTTAAGAGACGATTCTCATGGGGGGAGTTAAGACACGATTCTCATGGGGGGAGTTAAGACACGATTCTCATGGGGCAGTTGGGGGGGGGGCAGTTAAGAGACGATTCTCATGGGGGAGTTAAGACACGATTCTCATTGGGCAGTTGGGGGGGGCAGTTAAGAGACGAATCTCAGGGGGGGGGGGAGTTAAGACACGATTCTAATGGGGCAGTCAGTGTGTCAGGCAGGATACACCAGCTCGCTGATGAAGGCATTCGAATAGCTCGGCAAATCCAGCTGCTCGTTCGGCACTCGGATTGGCGATCTGAACGGATTAATCCGCTGAGGCGTCAGAGTCCCAATCCCTAATTTGTCGCACATCACGGCTGAGAGCTCCATGCTGAACTCGCAATAGTCTGTCACATAGGTGCGAATGGCCAGCTTCTGTGCAATGAAAATTTTATATGGGAGGGGTGTCAAGTTTATACACTACTGAAAGTAGGATAAATTAACTAACTAATAATAAAAATTTACCTTTAGAAACTCCAGCGTCGCCGGCCAAGAGATGGAGGCGGCAAAGCCGGCATTGAAAGCCACAATGAGGTCGGGTCTGGCTGGGCACGAGCTCTCTTCATCACCACTGTCGGTAATGCCATCCTGATGCTTTTGATTCAACAGTCCGGCGGCTACCTGGTGGTAGAGGCCTCTGTACACTGAGACACGAAATCTGCCGTCTAGCTCAGTGTGGACACTCTTGTGTACCGATGGGGACACTTCCTGGTTAGAGGAATGGCAAGGATAGACAGCTGATACAGGACTTACGTAGAACGGAAAACTTGCGTTTCCTAGAAAAGTTTTGAAGGCTGGTTTTACGCGAACACTGCAACACGGTACCAGAGACTGTTTTCCAGAGACAGAGAGAAATAGACATCTTTTATTGCTATATTGAGTTTTTTAAGACTTGTCACACAACCGGCGAGAGGCATTGCTGCCCATTCCGCCAACTCCCCTAAGCAGGCACACAAGCACGCGGATACGTACGCAGTCATACGCACAGGCACACACTCACACAGGAGTGTACAGCGGCCCTGACTTTATTTATCGTTAGGCATGAACACTTCAAAGTGCCTTAGGGGTTGGCCCTCAAGGGTGTTAGTTGCACGAGCAGAGCCAAGCCGAGATTTCAATTCAGTCTCAAATTTATGCGACTGCACTGGGAATCGAGCCTGGGCCGCTGGCACATCAGAGCGCCGCGCTAGACCACTGGGATACGGCTTCCCTTCAGACAAGCTTAAAAATAACTGTCTTTAACTTGAAGGGAATAAATTACTGGTAGATTTAAATTGGGGGTTGGTTGTGGGGTTGAGGCGCAATAAGAACGAGAGACGGGGAAAAGACTGAGCACGTGACTGGGGTAAAAGGCACACAGACCAGGGGGCAGTAAAAATGAACGGTAGGAATATGCAGTTGAACTTTTGCGAACACACCTTGCCAACAAGCACCAGCCGGAAGCTGAACCCGGGCGCCAGTTTAGCCAGTTCGCACAGAGCCGGGATGAGTTCCACCTCCTTCTCGACGCCGATCAAGTGTACAACAATCCGACGAAGTTGACAAGGCCGATTGTCACCGACTGTTGCAGTCAGCCGTTTGTAAGCGTCGGGAGCGTCAACGGGTAGCCGCTCGAACAGCAGGTGATAAAGCGTCAGCGGCCACTGCATGAGAACGCAGACTGGCGAGTCGGCAGGCAGCCCCCGCATCTGATAATAATCCGACCAGCTGGATATTCGAGGCGGCGGCTCCGTTGCCGACACAGTTGACGGCGCCTCGACGAGAACGGCGGCCTCGTCTGGCAGCGCAAACGGATCCGGGTCTGGCGCCAGGTCGCCCGGAAGCGGCACGCCGCCGATATCTGCGTCGTTGTCGTCGTCGTCAAACGGATGCGGATGGACGCCCAGCCAGGCGTAGCACTCGCGGCGCCACATGCCCCGGCCGAGAAGGCCGCGCTCCAGCAGAAAGCGGGACAGGCACTGTGGCGAGTACATAGACAATTAAGAGATTTGGGTGTCCATTTTGAGATCTAGGTGTCAATTAAAGGAATAAGGGAGCAAATTATGGGATTTTGGTGTCAACTGAGGGATTTGGGTGTCAACTAGGGGATTTGGATGTTGTTGGGAAGAGAGGTTTTTTCTGCGCATGTTTTTCAAGTAAAGATATTTATTTTCTTTATATTTTTTGGTTATTTTGATTAAAACGTACTTTGGTCAGCCCCAACCCCTGTTTTGAGTGTGCACGGCACCCACCCCCCTATTACGTGGGTGCGGGTAGACGCTCAAAATATAAAGTTACGGTCTCCCGCTCCAGTGAGAGTGCATATGGTTTTTTGGTCGTGGCGTTTTGGTCTTTGGCCATAAAGACGATCTGCTTTTTTCTGAGGATTCAAGTTATTTTCATAACTGTAAAACAACGTAACAACAGGTGTCAATTAGGGGATTAGGGTGTCAATTAGGGGATTAGAGTGTCAATTAGGGGATATGGGTGTCAATTAGGGGATATGGGTGTCAATTAGGGGATTAGGGTGTCAATTAGAGGATTAGGGTGTCAATTAGGGGATTAGGATGTCAATTAGGGGATTTAGGTATCAATTAGGGGATTTGGGTGCAAATTAGGGGATTTGAGTCTCAATTAGGGGATTTAGATGTCACTTTTGGGTTTTGGGGTGACGATTTTAAGATTTGGGTGTCAATTAGGTGATTAGGATGTCAATTTTTGGATTTGGGGTGTTGATTTTAGGATTTTGGCTGTCAATTAGGGGATCGAGGCGTTGAATCTGAGATAAGCTGCCAAATGAAAGATTAAAGCACCAAACTGGAGATTGCAGCGCCAAATTAAGGATCAACAAAGCCAAATAAAGGGTTGGGTATAATTCAGTGGATAATTCGATTTACCTGAGAATCAAAGGTATCAGCCGTAGTGACAGATGCAAAACCAAATGGCAGCTCAGCTAGCGCTGGGGCCCGCTGTCTGAACAGGCGCAGCCTGGCGCACCAGGCTTTGTGTGCCAGGCCAGGGTTATCTGGCTGGTTGGCGTGCCGCCTCTGACAGGCTTCACTGCAATAATAGACACAGCGGCACTGGCTGCACTGCAGGGCGCTGCTTCGATTTAAGAGGCCTGCACAGGTGGAACACTGTGCAAAGAAGGCTGATGAAAAAGGATTAGAGATCATCCTCTCTGTTCTTTAAAGTTAAGGCTGCAAGTGAATGGAGTTATTCATTACAACTATGAACTTGAACTTCATTGTAAATTATAGACTTTTTGGACTTAAGCTATGCATTGTACATGTGAAAAAAACTTACTAAATAGATTATTCCTAAAGACTTGGTACCAAAAATAGTATATATATTTAGTATATTTAGATATATATATTTATCTGTGAATTTAATCCTGCTTAGGGTAATTGGCAGAATAGGTAATATTTGCCTAGTGCTAATTCTTATTATTATTATATAATTGTCAGATAGCTTTGTTATGCTTGATAAATTAAATTCTGATATTGGCCACTTAATAGAATTCTTAGATTATTATTTGTTGTTAGATTTATAATTCAAATGCACTGCAGCATCATTGGTTAAAGTTATTTAATTTACTCTCTCTCTCTCTCTCTCTCTCTCTCTCTCTTTTTTCAGTTAGCATTGAAAAAAAGAATATAAAGATACATAGTAAACTATCTCTCTAAATTATATAATCACCATTTTGGCTAAAATGCCTATAGCCAAACTGGTTTGTGGGCAAAATGGACTATGGGCGAGATGGTCTTAGGGCAAAATGTTCATGGCCAAAATGGTTTGGGGGCAAAACAACTAGAATTCATCTAATCTTTACCTTTCTTCTTCTTAATCCCTTCTCACCTAGTCCAACTCTATTTTATAGCACAAGTTGCATTATTTTACAGTACAGTTATTACAGTACTAGAATTTTACTATATATTCTCAAAGATGACATTTTTTAATGTTCTTAAGTATACTAGATTTGGTAAAAGTAACAAAAATTGGACTTGACTCAGGATAAGGAAGATAATTTGGGACTATTTTATTATTTTATAAATACTAATAATATAAATAGGCCTAAGACTAAGAGGCTAAGTAAAATAAAAATAGGCCGATCAAAACAAAAATTAAAACAATATTTCAAGTTCAACAACTAAATTCCATTTTTGTGATTTTATTTGAAATTTGAAATTGAAATATTTGAAATTCTATTTGAAATAGAATTTTGGTAGTAATAATAGAAAGTAGAATGGAAAGTAGGACTTTTTGTTGATCAACAATCTTCAGCCAAGATCAACCAAAACATTTATTTATCGCTGCATCTCTATGCTTTAATCATTTGCTCTGAAACTTTTATCAATTTTTGACACATATCTAGGGCACACTAGGCCCTTTTGTATGCCAAGTTGTATGCCAATAGTGTAATCTAGGTCCCTCTGTACGCCAGAAAATTCTAGCGTACATGTATACCATCCAGAGTCTGGCATCTGCGGGTTTTTAACATTTATTCCAATAGAGCTTTTATTGGACGAAATAGCAGACGAACTGTCCACCCTAGCAAAGACTTCCAGCAGACAAATTGATAGCAGACAAAATGACCTACACCTGCATGAAACAGCACATACAGAATGATACAGTGCACAGAATAGCAAACACCCAACAGGATTTTTTGAATGCACAGTGGTGCATAGCAAAAATCTGATCAAAAAACAATTAAAAAAGGAAGCAAAAATATGTTTAGCGCATATTTCGCCTTGAAGTTTCAACCTAGAAGCTTAAAAATCTGAATTTTTCTGATCCGATTGGCCAAATTAATTCAGGAATTAAATCCCGGGATCCCGGGATCGCAAAAACCGGGATTTTGCAATCCCTAGCCCAAACTCTCAAAGTATACTCTGAATTCTGAAATGGACTTTTTAACAATTGTCATTGATTAGGCCTAGGCCTATTCAAAAACCAATTGAATAATTGAACCAATTGAAATCAGTATAACTACTGATAACTATTGTCATTCAATAATAAAAACTTTATAGCACGTATTTCCCTCTAGTTATGGAGACAAAAAGTTATACTTCACAAATTGGTTCTGGTTCTGGAACCAGAGCAAGCAATATGAAAAGGCCCTAAGTAGGACGGAAACCTCGTTTCTTGTAAATTTTTTGAAGGCAGGTTTTTCCGAAAAAATACACACGGAGATAGTAAGTTTTCATTTTTTCAGCACAAAAATTGTTATTGCTTTTGATTGGAGGCAGATCCAGTGTTGATCTTTTGATATGTTGTGCCTTTCTTATTGCTCTATCGATATTCATAAAGCTTTTCGTTCAAAAAATTAGGATTTTATGTTAATTTTTTATTCTACGTACATCTCCTGTACCTAACAACCATATAAAAATGCATGGCACAGCTCCAATCTTTGGTTTTATGAATCTATATTATCATCTCTGTTACAAATATTTGTTACACAGTCAGCTAAGAATGTTGAAATAGACTCAACCTCAAAACAAAACCAAAGAGCTTAGCCATGCCATTTTAATGGTTTTTAGGCACAAGATGCATCCTGCAAATGTACTGATATATAGAATAAAAATTAACATAGAATCATAAATTCATAAATGAAATTTGGAAACTATTCTTGTAGGCCTAAACAAAACAGCTAGCTTTTAAAAAAGACCACTAAGTGTATAGGCCTACAGTATTAGGAGACCACTAGAAGGTCAAAAGATACTAAAATACTACAATACTAAGATACTAAAGATACTAAAAATACTACAGTACAATAGAATTAAGGGAAATCTTCAAGTTCTAGGCCTAGTTCTAGGCTAGTTTACTGTATTAAATTATTTTCATGTTTTCATGAAATTTTCAGCCTATCTAATAACTGCCAGATAGATTCTATCATCTAGTAATACACCTTTCCTAGTTTAATAATACTGATTGATGAATGGCAGGCCTACAATGGCTTGCAGAATAATGTGGCTATCAATAACCAACTTCATTTTGTGGATCCTCACAACCCAACTGTCCACACAAACACCATTGAGGAGTCATAGGTAGATATCAAGGCCAAATTTAGGGCAATACATAGATAGGGCCCTAGTATTAGTGATGCTTTATTTGATACCTACCTTAATGAGTACTTGTGATGTCATTTCTTCCTACTGTCAAAAGTGTTTGGGAACTTCCTATATTGGGTTAGGCACTATTATTGATAGGTCTACTCTGTCTAATGACTAATGACTTCATAGGCCTATTTTACAATTTTTTCATATTCCTGGCCTCTCCCCCCAAATTTCTAGACAAAAATTATCCCTCCCTTGAAATTCTAGAAACATCTCTTTATTATAGGCCTACCCCTTCCTTCGGGTGCAGAATGGGCCCCTGAAATAAATTCCTGGCTATATTAGGCCTACTAGTTTAGAAAGTGACATATATGCGAAGATTTCTTAGTATACAACAATGTTATTTGACATTTGTCAATATATATCCTGGTGTATATAACACTGTAAAACATCATGTCAGTGACACATTTTTAGTCCTAGTATTAAAAGAGATAATACTTTTTTCTTCCACTAGACCCAGTGACCCATTATACACATGATCTAAACTATAGGTCACTAGCAGTCAAAAGCTACTAGTAGTCAAAAGTCACTAGCAATCAAAAGCCACTAGCAGTCAAAAGTCATTAGCAGTCAAAAGTCATTAGCAGTCAAAAGTCATTAGCAGTCAAAAGTCATTAGCAGTCAAAAGTCATTAGCAGTCAAAAGCCATTAGTAGTCAAAAGCCACTAGTAGTAAAAAATCACTAGCAGTCAAAAGCCACTAGCAGTCAAAAGTCATTAGCAGTCAAAAGCCACTAGTAGTCAAAAGTTACTAGTAGTCAAAAGCCACTAGAAGTCAAAAATCACTAGCGGTCAAAAGCCACTAGCAGTCAAAAGTCATTAGCAGTCAAAAGCCACTAGTAGTCAAAAGTCATTAGCAGTCAAAAGCCACTAGCAATTAAAAGTCATTAGTAGTCAAAAGCCACTAGCAGTCAAAAGTCATTAGCAGTCAAAAGCCACTAGTAGTCAAAAGTCATTAGCAGTCAAAAGCCACTAGCAGTCAAAAGTCATTAGCAGTCAAAAGCCACTAGCAGTCAAAAGTCATTAGCAGTCAAAAGCCACTAGCAGTCAAAAGTCATTAGCAGTCAAAAGCCACTAGTAGTCAAAAGTCATTAGCAGTCAAAAGCCACTAGCAATCGAAAGTCATTAGTAGTCAAAAGTCAGAAAACCTTTATATTGTCCTTTTATTAAATGACTTTTGTTGATATTGAAACCTATTTGCATATACCCTTAAACATGGCCATTATTTCAGCTTGACTTTTAAAGCTCAATAAGAAAATAACAATGGCTCCAATGTTAAGTGCCTACATGTATGCACTGTTCTCATTCCTGATGGTGATTGCCAACAAGCTGCTGCTCACATCTTACCTATTTCCATCGCCTGCCTTTCTCTGCCTAACTCAAGTCAGCTCTACCTGCTTGTTTTTGTTGACTGCTCGCGCCTTTGGCATTGTCCAATTTGGAGCATCCCTGTCCGATGCTGCTGGGATATTTCCTCTGCCAATATATTTCTTTGGCAACCTTGTGTTTGGCCTGTCAGGTACACAGGTAAGATAATTTTCAGCAGCCTAAGCCATAAAAATATGACTTTTAAGTTACATCCAACAATGATTTATTTATTAATTTATTCATATTATACTCAGTAGAGTAAGCGCCATATAGCAGATGCAGTTTGGGATAATTAGGATTGTGATGACTAGCTAGATGGCTAAAAATGTGAAGGAATAGAGAATCGGTTTAGAATGGCTTTCATACATGCGCAACCTTGGGAATCACTCGGCCGTTTCTATTGGCAACACACACATGTAAGTCGCTATTGGCTGAAAGCAGTCACGTGACTACTATTCCGTCCAATAGCGACTTACATGTGTGTGTTGCCAATAGAAACGGCCGGGTGAATCCCTAGGTTTCGCCCAAGCATGCTTGTATTAGTGATCCCAATGTGCATTTTAAATATGACAGTTGGTTCTTTTTGGTGTCTGTCTACCACTGTCCAGTCCATTTCTGCCTAGGTAAGAGGACGATTCTCATTTAGCAGTTAGGGGACTATTCTCATGCGCTGGTTAGAGGGATTCTCATGCGCTGGTTAGAGGGATTCTCATGCGCTGGTTAGAGGGATTCTCATGCGCTGGTTAGAGGGATTCTCATGCGCTGGTTAGAGGGATTCTCATGCGCTGGTTAGTTCTAAGGATTCTCATGCGGTGGTTAGGATTCTCAAGGGGTGGTTAGAGGGATTCTCATGAGGTGGTTCGGGGGATTCTCGTGGGGTGGTTAGAGAGATTCTCATGCGGTGGTTAGAAGGATTCTCATGGAGTGGTTCGGAGAATTCTCATGGGGTGGTTTGGAGGATTCTCATGGAATGGTTCGGAGGATTCTCATGGAGTATTTAGAGTCATTATCATGCGGTGGTTGGAGGCATTCTCATGCGGTAGTTAGGATTCTCAAGGGGTGGTTAGAGAGATTCTCATGCGATGGTTCGAAGGATTCTCATGGGGTGGTTCGGGGGATTCTCATGGCGTCATGGGGTGGTTCGGGAGGATTCTCATGGAGTAGTTAAAGGCATTCTCATGCGGCTGATTGTCTCCCCGCTGCTTACAGGCTGAAAAGATGCTACTGAGTTCCCCTTGAATCACTGCAACCAAACTCGCAGGTGGTCAGCCTGCCAATGTTCACCGTGCTTCGCCGGCTCTGCATTCTGATGACCTTTATTGGCGAATTGATTTTCCTTCAACGTCGCGGCGACAACAGAGGCGTCGGTTTAGCTGTCTTCCTTATGCTGTTGGGCGCTTCCATTGCCGCTATGAACGATTTGACCTTTGACCTGGCCGGCTACGCATTCCTAATGCTAAACAATTTATTCACAGCTGCCTATGGCATCACCGTGAAGTTGAAAACTGGCAATTTGAGCGGATTGTCAAAGTATGGGATCCTGTATCACTGCTGCTCCATCGCTGTGCTGCCATGTCTGGCGCTCAACCTGTGGACTGGCGAGTTCTCCAGAGTGGCAGACTACCGCGGCTGGTCCCTGCCAGTGGTTTGGGCCCTGTTCTGCACCAGCAATCTGTTGCAGCTGTTCCTGCTGTACAGCACCATACAATGCACCGCCGACAATGGCCCCTTAACCACCACCGTGATTGGGGTGTTGAAAAATGTTCTAGTCACCTATCTTGGCATGTTTATAGGTCGGGACTATGTGTTCACGTTGCACAATTTTATGGGCCTGAATGTTAGCACTCTGGGCGGCGTTTTGTACACTTATTTGACATTTAAGGCGCCTAAGGTTGAGCCTCAGAAAGGTACCGTCATTGTGCGCTAGTCTGCACCGGGTCACTGAGCTGTAAACCAATACTTATCTACTCTGATTTGTGCGGTCGGGGTTCTGTGCTCAGATTTTTATTTGCCTTTCTGCTATGCTTCCACATATCCATACAGGTTGGCACAGCTCCTTTGTTGATTCCTTATCTATCCCCACACCAATCTCTATCCATCCCCACCAATCTCTATCTCTCCCCACCAATCTCTATCCCTCCCCACCGATCTCTATCCCTCCCCACCAATCTCTATCCATTCCCACACCGATCTCTATCCATCCCCACACGGATCTCTATCCCTCCCCACCGATCTCTATCCCTCCCCACCAATCTCTATCCATTCCCACACCGATCTCTATCCATCCCCACACCGATCTCTATCCATCCCCACACCAATCTCTATCCATCCCCACACGGATCTCTATCCCTCCCCACCAATCTCTATCCCTCCCCACCAATCTCTATCCATCCCCACACCAATCTCTATCCATCCCCACACCAATCTCTATCCTTCCCACCAATCTCTATCCCTCCCCACCAATCTCTATCCCTCCCCACCAATCTCTATCCATCCCCACACCAATCTCTATCCATCCCCACCAATACCTATCCATCATTTATTCAATATATTATTGTGCTACTCTGTATAAAATACATTTTTAGTTTTTTTAATAAAATAAATAGTCTATAATCAGTAGTATAATCAGTTCCGTGCCTTTGCGCCTGTCAGTATTTGCAGCTTTAAATTAAGCCTATAATTGTTATTTTATTCAAATAACGTTAAAGCTCTGTTTTGTCTTTCTCACTTTGCTCGGTGTGAAATCCTATTGAATAGTTTTAGGCGCTCCGAGAATAAAGCTCTATCATTCTTTCCTTCCCTCAGTAGTTTAATGCGCGTTGTTTTAAATCGAACAATTTCCTTCTATATCAGTTGTCAATGATTTTTCTAGTTCGCGTCATAATTGTACGGCAGAGTGCAGCATACTACTGATTCCTAGTAATATTATTTGCATGCCAGATGCCAGATGCATGCCAGATCAATAAAAATTTGATATGTGCCGGTATTGTTTGCAGAAAGAATGAATTGATGGATGATTTTACTTTCATATTTTCTAAATAAAATTGCCCCAGTCAGTGATGTAGCATTTACTGTAACTGCTTTATTGTAGCTGTCAAACTTGAAAAAAAAAGGATATAATTAATTTAATTAATTTATGTTTCTTCTGTACTTTAGTTGTTGTGCACGTGGCAAAATCTAGCTTTGTGCTAATGTATTGCGAGTCAGGTCTGATTCAGTAGAGGCAGCATTTGTTACGCCCAGATTTCTATATTCAGATGTATAGTGTGCTACAAATTGCAACCTTAGGAAGAAGAGGAAAGAATGAAAAAAGTATAGAGAGGAGATGAGATCTGAGATTCTTGCTGTTTGATATCTTGGGGAGCAGAAGCAGCAGCTGCGTCAGTGGTTTCTGGGGCTTTACCTCTTGCTCTCTTCCACTGCCCGTCAATGCCGGGCGTCTTTGTTCAGAGCTTTGCTGCGACAGACATCAGTGGTATAGCTAGTCTTTGTTCCTTTCCACTCAATTAAATAGCGTGCGCCACTTATATAGATAGTGTTGTCAATTGGGTGGTTTTTTAGTTACAAAAATGCTGATCGTGTCTGTCTCTTGTGTGTCTATAACCATGAAGCATAACCATGTTAATAGAGTATTTAGTATAACAAACCTGAGCTGTCAAAGCAGCTGCTATAATCGATTATTAAAGCATAGAGACTGTGTCAGTTGGTTTCCTGGCTGATTTTATCTGGCTTAGCTCTAACCATGGACTTCTATAGATAATGAATCTGGACTGGACTCTGGCCTCGTATTGAAATAGGGAAATCTAGAACTTCCTAAACTGCAAGATTTTCAAGTTAGCTTTAATTTGTTAACGCAGACAGACATAGGGGGGTCAAGGGGGTCGGCTGACCTCTCAAGAAAAAATCCTGGATCCTAGACGGATCTAGTAAATATCTACTGGATTTCTAACAAATCTTGAGGTGACGTTAAGATTTTGTCAATTAAAAACACGAAAGGGTATTATGAAATAAACTTGCGTTTTGCTTTGCTCAAAGACCTTAAGCGGGCCGGATTGCTATTGTGAAGGTTCAAAGGAGCCGGATAGAGAGGCTTCGCTGGCCGCCTGTGGCCCGCAGGCCGGCGTTTGCCGAGCCCTGCTTTATAGATAGGTGATGTACCTTAACCTTACTCGCACATTCTAACAAGTAACCTTCCTCCCTCCAATCCATATTCTACGAGCTAAAATGATTCGATGTCCATGTGGCTTCCTCTACTATAGCTACATGTAGATCCGCTCACTCATCCGAGCTGATCTCCTATTGGACAGAAGCAATGCTTGACCAATCCTTCCCGGTCCTGGAGTGTGTATGTATATGCATCCAGAATACCCACTAGCCTAGTTCAGTCCTTGTGTTCAAGCAGAAATTTGAAGCCATACACACGGACTCACAGAGGGATTATGTTTTTAACTCAACATCCGTCCAAGTTCGCAGCAGCATGGCTAGTCCTGGCCGCTGTTCTGTTCTCGGGTCCTCTGGTTGTTCTCGGACGAGGCGACAACGTCTGGCGGGACGAGTTGACGCTGCTGCAGGCTCGGGTTGCGGCCGCCTGCCTGACCAACTTCAGCTACGCCGAACTGGCTGAACAGGTGAGTCAATGCGAGATGTAGAGAGCTCTGTTATCATTAGGCTGGACTTTCTGCCGCAGGTCAGGGCAAAAGACGGCCGGGCAGCCAGCAGAGTCAAGCAGTCATGTCCGTTCTGCTGACCCCTCGGCACGCTGCAGGCAAACACTCATAGGGTGTGTGCAGCAGCCGTGACTTTCTCATCGTCCAGGCATGTACACTCTGTGCCTTAGGGGTTGGCCATCATGGGCGAGAATCGCATTGTACGAATCTTCAGGTTATCCTTTCCTTATCCTTTTTTTCTGCAGGGTTTGAAATTTCCGTCAAGTTTCCTCCAAGATCTTCATCTTGGTTCTGCCCCTTTCAGATCTTTTCAGGCTGAGCATCGCTACTCTCTCAGATCTTCGAGGTAGTTAATTTTATGTGGAGATTTTCTACTGGTTTACAAGTATTTTGCAAAAAATTCAGTTTCTTAGACAGTTTTGAGTTTTTTCTGAAGATTATAAATCATTCCTTTCCGTTAGTGTAGGAGTTATCAGAGAAATATACTTAATTCGACAAAACATGAACAACCTGCATGTATATGATTCAGACATGCAGGTATCAAATGCAGCAATAGGGCTTTAGTCCGTTGTAAACCTTGAATTCAACCATTTGACATTTTCGATGCTGCACTGCTTGCAGGCTTTGCGCATTAATCGTGTTTTGACGCATGCAGCTTTGACCCTAAAGCATTTTATCTCTAAATTCTAATTCAGATAGCTAATCGTTGTCTGAGCATCGTAAATAACTTGACTTGTAAGTATCTTCTATTTCTGTGCTTGCACCAGGACATGATAATACGCGTTTAGGCTCGTAATCTTTGGGCGTAACCTATATGGTTAATTTATTTTTTTGCTAGCGGAAGTCGTTAGGTCTGATTTGGGATGAAAATGCGCTTGAATGAATATCCATCAGAAATGACTGCGTGCACGAGTAAGGCGGCAAAGAAGAGCAGGACGAAATTGTGAACACGGCAGAACAGTTTTTCATTGAGGACACAAAAAGAGCGGGAAAATTGTCTTTGACGACACAAGAAACAACTTGGGCACAAGAGATAACTGAACAGTGCATTCTGAAAAAGACACAAGAAATGAGAACTGAAAATTGTTCTTGAAGGCACAAAAATAATGGGAATCTGTCATCCAGTACACGAGATTTTACATAGATTGAGTAACTGAAGGCTCAAGAACTAAAAGTCCGTTATTGAAGACAAAAATCATGGAAGACACAAGAGAACTCGGCAATGCAGTGTCCTGGAAGACACAAGAGAACTCGGCAATGCAGTGTCCTGGAAGACACAAGAGAACTCGGCAATGCAGTGTCCTGGAAGACACAAGAGAACTCGGTAGTGCAGTGTCCTGGAAGACACAAGAAAACTAGGCAGTGCAGTGTCCTGGAAGACACAAGAGAACTCGGCAGTGCAGTGTCCTGAAAGACACAAGAGAACTCGTCAGTGCAGTGTCCTGGAAGACACAAGAGAACTCGTCAGTGCAGTGTCCTGGAAGACACAAGAGAACTCGGTAGTGCAGTGTCCTGGAAGACACAAGAAAACTCGGCCGTGCAGTGTCCTAGAAGACACAAGAGAACTCGGTAGTGCAGTGTCCTGGAAGACACAAGAGAACTGGGCAGTGCAGTGTCCTGGAAGACACAAGAAAACTAGGCAGTGCAGTGTCCTGGAAGACACAAGAGAACTCGGCAGTGCAGTGTCCTGGAAGACACAAGAAAACTAGGCAGTGCAGTGTCCTGGAAGACACAAGAAAACTAGGCAGTGCAGTGTCCTGGAAGACACAAGAAAACTAGGCAGTGCAGTGTCCTGGAAGACACAAGAAAACTAGGCAGTGCAGTGTCCTGGAAGACTCAAGAAAACTAGGCAGTGCAGTGTCCTGGAAGACACAGGAGAACTCGGCAGTGCAGTGTCCTGGAAGACACAAGAAAACTAGGCAGTGCAGTGTCCTGGAAGACACAAGAAAACTAGGCAGTGCAGTGTCCTGGAAGACACAAGAAAACTAGGCAGTGCAGTGTCCTGGAAGACACAAGAAAACTAGGCAGTGCAGTGTCCTGGAAGACACAAGAAAACTAGGCAGTGCAGTGTCCTGGAAGACACAAGAAAACTATGCAGTGCAGTGTCCTGGAAGACTCAAGAAAACTAGGCAGTGCAGTGTCCTGGAAGACACAGGAGAACTCGGCAGTGCAGTGTCCTGGAAGACACAGGAGAACTCGGTAGTGCAGTGTCCTGGAAGACACAGGAGAACTCGGTAGTGCAGTGTTCTGGAAGACAAACGCAGGCTAGCAGACTGCAGTCTTTGAAGATCGCTAAAAGTTCTAGCAAAGGCACTGGTAGCTGTGTGCCAGCAGCAAGATCCCCTTGGTGCACGCAGCTTCCCTCATTAGCAACGATGCAAAAGACAGATATTTTTGCCGATGGCGCTACTACAACAATCTTAATAAACTATTAGCATAAACCTTGTCAATCACCCTTGGTGCAACAACTGCCACGCGATGGAGTTCACTCGGACGCCATGCGAATTGAAGGCTGAACTTTCTTACGCGTGCGCGTGTTGCTTGATTTTCCTTGAGAGAATTTGTTATTGCAGTGCGTCATGAAAGGTTGTTGAAGTTCCTATACTAAAAATCAAGACAAGGATAACTTCAGAATCTTATGTAGCCTGTTTCCAATATCCCACGGCCGTGTTTACACTGAACTGCAGCCTCAACCTCCTGTGCAGCAGATACAGATCGCCTACTTGCCCTGAAGCGAAGCACAAATGTCTAAACAAATCAGCCAGACTGTGAAAAGTACCAATTTTGCAGCGAAGCCTTGCGTTAACACATGGCCGACTCCTAAAGGGTACCAACTGCCAGAACAGAGCGGCCTGCGTTCAATCAGTCTTAGTGGCAGCAAAAATTGATTTGTCAGCAAGCAAACAGAATGGAAGGATTCTACATGGTGTCCCACCACTGCAGCTGGTCCCGATCGAAAGTATAGAAAGAGAAACTGCCTCTAGCTGGACCTTGTTCAACTGTGCCAAGATAAAAATCTCAAGTGGCTATTGATCTCCTAATGACACTTTGCACTTTAGCTTTGCGCCCGGCCAGAAATTATTGGAGCTAGAACAGAAGTTAGAACAGCACACACTAAGGGTTACGCTACTAACGCTGTCACGTGTCCTAGTAGGTCCTGCAGTGATATCCTATATACTGCCTACACGCAGATTGTGTCCTTGATGTGAGCTGTATCTGGGGCGCTATCTTAAGGTGACGCTCTATTCTTTTTAAGGGGTGGGATAGGTCTTGCCCGTTCCTGGTACCCCCCTCCCCGATCCACTCCTGACATCGATCCCATTATGAGCTCGATGTCTTCAAAAGCAATAATGGTTTACACCCTTCTGAACTTAAATTGATTTCTGATCTCAAAAATTTTCCAACTCGTCTTCCAGGGCGGAGTTCAAAGCGAGCCTGACGTAGCCGGAGACCAACTGCTTCTTCGTTGCCGTCTCAAAGCTGATTGTGCCGCCGTAAGTGCGCAATGTTATGGTTTTATGTACGCTCTGCACTGTCAGTCGTTATATTTTCGACCTCGTTAAAAGACTATCTATATGACATTTTTTTGGATGTCAGATCAATAATGCCAATTCAAGTAGACAACTGCATCAGGGACTCAGAGTTCTCAAGCTTGGTTTCAAAGACGTGTTCAAAGAAATGTAAATTTATTTCAAAATTTAACATCACCTAAATCATAGACCTTTGTAGACCTGTCTGGACTTTAACTGAAGAGAGAACCTTTACAGATTGCTGAATGATTATAAAAAGGTACAATGCGATTTTCTTAAAAGTAAAGAATCCTAGCCTTAGAAAGTCGTCACAATTCTCAGGAAAAATCAGGAATTTCTGTTTCCAGGCCAAGTCTCCAGAGGTCCAAGGCTTAAGTAAAGTGCCAGTCACTCTGCACTAAAATAATTTGAAAAAAAACTCTTTATTATGCAAGGACTACAGGTATAAAAAAGGACTTTCTACCTTCAAATCTACAGTGGTTTTTCGGAAGTCCAATAATCTTGCTAGGGGTAGGGTGTAAACCATGGTACACCCTGGTTTGACCATGGGGTTTTACGGTAGAAAATTCAGAAGTTTAAAATCCATTAAAAATAATACAGCGGAGGCATGAGAAATCTGCAATTTTTAGGGTTCATAACACCAAAAGCTACACAAGACCTTGATTTCAAAGTGAATGCTTGAAATGCCAGTGAAAGCGCCAAGCAAATCAGACACATTGGATCCAACCAACGCTGGATGAGTCAGTGAGTAGCAGCTTGAGCTTGAGCCGAATTTAAGCCAAAAGCAGTCAAGTTTTCTTTCTAATTTATTCCGCCGCAGAAGAAACTGCCCGATCTTTTACCAATTTTTCCAATCGCTTCTAGGAGGGGTGACTCACACCCAGGAAAAAGATTGAGCCGTCTGTGGAATCTCCACCCCCCATCGATGAATCCCTTCTTCCCCCACCCCCGCATCGGCTGTCTCCCAGGATGATGAGTAAAGTTACGCTGCGTAAAACAACACAACGGCACAACACGATGAAGCATTAGAGGAGTCTGGACTGGCTATAAGCATCATAGTTTTGTTAGCATTATAAGCTGCCGGGCAATGAGGAGGGTCAAATGACTCACGCAGTTCCCCACGGAAGTCTGCGACGCGACCCTCGTGTACGCTGTTTATCTGTCTTACACGACAGAGCCGATTGCGTCATTCTCAATTGCTTTTTCCTCCCCGAATCTTTCCTCCGCCCGCCCACCAATTGCTCTTGAGCAGTGCTGGAACGCTTCGCTCTGGGATCCGCGGAAAACTCAGGAGGCTGACTGCGAGAAACTGTGCTCGGTGAGTGCTTAGGCTTTATTTTTCGAAATTCTGTATTTATTCATTTTCTGTTTTTACGTTTCAACTTGAGGGATCTGTCAGGAGTTTTATGTTACTAAATTTTGTGCCACTCAGATTGTCATGGAGACAGCCTGTCAGAATGTTAAGCGATTGCAAATCTTGTATGAGTATAAGCGAGTTGAAGTGACCCGACATCATACGTGTAAAATTGACATGTCTAATTGCTTAGATGGCGTCTGTAGCCCAGTGGTTAGAGCAGAGGTTGGAGAACTCCGGCCCGCAAAGCCTCTTTACCCGGCCCTCGGGTCCCTTGAAACTTCACAAAAGCAATCCGGCCCGCTCAGGGTCTCTTCTCAGCTTTCTTATACCCTCTCTCTCCTCTTCTCTCGATCCTCTCTCCACTTGGTTCCCTCCTCTCTCCCCTTTTCTTTCGTTTCTCTTCGCTCCTCTCTCATCTCATCTTCTTTCTTATATCTTCTCTTCTTCCCTCTCTCGTCTCTCCTCTTATCTCATCTCTCCTCTCATCTCTCTCGCCTTTCCCTCTCTTCTCTCATCTCTCGTTTCATCTTTCATCATCTTTCTCTTCTCTACTTCCTCTCCCCTCCTCTCATCTGGCTCGCAGCCATTAGCAAGGTTCTTTACCTGGACCTTGAGGAAAAAAAGTTTGCCGACCTCTGGGTCAGAGCGTCGGACTCACGACGGAAAGGTCGGAAGTTCGATTCTCGACCCAATCGGAACAATTTGTGTCATTGAGCAAGACACTTAACTCTGCTTTGCTTCAGTTCACCCAGCTGTAAAATGGGTGCCAGCATTAGCTGGGGTAATTGAGGCTGTGTGTGGCGACCCCCCCCCCAGTCCTTGGACTCAACAGCCGTACGCAGCCTTTAGATAGCTGCACATCTGTCCATCAGGGCAGGTGTAATAAAAATGCTTGAAAATACACGACCTACAAACTATAGTTGGATCTCAACTCAACGACGCTTGTAATAAATTGCAGCAAAATTACCGAGTGTTGAAATGCAACTGCAGACGCAAAAAAACTTTTTCCAACCTAAGCCACGAGTAAATCGAGAGAGACAGATTACAGATACGTTTGGGTCCTATAGAGCCTGAGAAAATTCGGAATAGCGAATGATGCAGCCTTGCTAAGGACGTTTTTTTCCACTTACAGTAGCAGCAGTCGCATATCTACATGCAAAATCTCTACACGTAACAAAAAATCGCCACACCGAAGAACTCGACTGGCTGCCTCGGTTCCTGCTGCCAACTGTCGGCACTGTTCCACCAGCCGCAGCCCCCGGAGGTCAGAACTCTGCCGCCAGTGCCGCTCGTATCGGTGCGCAACGGCCAGCTGCACTTTGACGGTGTTGACTGGACGAAGCGACGAGGAAAAGCGGTGCAGCTGGTGCTGGCAGTGCAGGCTCGGTTTGACTCTGTCGACTCTGGTGGGCAGACGGGCAGCAGCGGCTGGCGCAACCTCAGCCTGCTGGCCGGCGGTCCCGGACCCGTCCGGCTGGAGGAGCCCCGGCCGGGTCATCGCTACCAGTTCCGGGCGGCCACGGTGTCTCCCGATGGCAGTCGGGGCTTTGGAAAACCGTCGGAGCCGCTGACGTTGCTGCCATTGCAGTCGACAAGGCCGCCAGCTGTCCGGCTGAGCGGCGGCCGAGCCAGCTTCGATGAGTCGACGGCGGCCGGCTGGGCCAGCGTGGCCGTCTGGTGGTCGCTGATCAATGGCAGTGTTGGCGACACGGAGTACGGCTTTCAGGTAGGCTGCTTACAGGTAGGTTGCTTACAGGTAGGTTGCTTACAGGTAGGTTGCTTACAGGTAGGTTGCTTACAGGTAGGTTGTTTACAGGTAGGTTGCTTACAGGTAGGTTGCTTACAGGTAGGTTGTTTACAGGTAGCGCCTTATCGAACTCGTTGCCTATAGCTATAAACAGATTTTGCAGATTTGCCTTTTACATGGTGTAAAAAAATTGGAGTTTACCATAGTTTAAAAAGTCTTAGTTAAGAATAAAGGAATCAACTGAAGTGATGGGAACAACCGAAATTTCTTGCCTGATTTGAATTTGGATACATATTTGTAACAAACGATGTCTCTCAGATTAAACAGAAGTGTTTTACAGGTTATTCGCAATTTATTTCAACCTTTTCACCCGCTGCTTGCAGGTTAGCTGGGCCAAAGCCGCAGCTGGTGTGGATGAGCCGTCTGCTGCTAATTCAGCTGTGAAGATATCGCAGTCACTGCCTGGAGTGAGTGTGATATCGCACGTGTGATATTTACCTGATACTTAGGTAACTATGGTACCTATGGTACTTACCCTGCACCTGCATTGCCATTTTCTTTCAACTTTTTCAGACGGCAAGAAGTTACCAGATCGAACAACTTGATCCCGATTCACTGTATCACATTGAGGTGCGTGTATTGAGCACAGGTCTATTGAGCACTGTTTCACACAGCTACTAACAGTAGGAATAAAGGGTACTTCAATATTATGATCTAAAACATTGAAAAGTCGCCATCCTTTGCGCCGATAAGCGACTGGCCTTTTAGCTCGTACGAGAAGTTTGTTATAATAAACAAAAATTTTTATAGAATTTCCTGTCAAGTCTATGACTATTCAAGCTTCGTGTAGCTTGTTGATCTTGTACTGTCAATTTTGATAATTTCTTAAAGAAAATCATGTTTAAAGCAGAACAGCATCAGCCCTGAGAGCCAGCTATCTAATCTAAGATATCAGCCTCCCCTGTGAACTTTTTGGCCTACCAACAACTCCCAATTGATCCTTGGCATCTGAGCCTGACGCTTGATGCCTTACGCAGGGACTACTTAAACTAGTTTAAGTAAATGGCCTTAAGTGGCCTTACGATTAGAAAGTCAGGGCCGCTGTACACCCTGCCTGAGTACAGTATTGGCGCGTATGTTATGTGCTCAGGAGACTGCAGAATGTCGCCGAAGGTGTTGCGCCAGTGTGCCCGCAGCCCCCCTGCAATTATTGATTATTTCTGACACGCCCAGGTTCGCTCCCTGACCGCCAGCGGCATCTCAGGCCCGCCCAGCCGCATCAGCGTCAGCACCGCCAGACAGCCACCGCCCGCCACCTCTTGGCTTCAAGACCGGGCAGGTGGGAGCTCCTCCAAGAGTAGTGACAACGGCGGCTGTCCACCTGACGATGACAAGTCGTATCAAACCTACACGCCGAGGACCAGCTTCGCGGACAATGCTGACGGCGTTGTAGCCACGGTAGGCCTGCTGACCGCCGGTTCCGGTCAGCCGATATTTCTGTTAGAGTGGCGGCGACGCGTCTGCATCGGGGCGCGCGGCGTTGGCGCCAGCGCGGCTTTGTCTGGCGCCATTCTTACGACTGCCCAAGAGGTGACTGCCAAAAGATTGGCTTTCTTATCTTTGTCACGCATGTAGAATTCGAAACTAAATTGCTCCAAATTTTCGAAAATTTCAAATGCAAACAAATACTATTAGCTAATACCACACACCACAAACCACAAATACTAAAAAGCGGTTTTACTGCTGGTGTATCTCGCTTGGCTTGTGTCTCGAAAGTTCATATTAAAACATTAGCAGTATTTGCTAAATAAGTTGGAACCGCACGAACCTCGCTTGCAGCTGCGCAACTCGACAGTGCGCCTGGGCGGCCTGGAGTTCAACTGCCACTACTGGGCTCGCCTAACGGCACTGCCCCACCGGCATCGGAAGTCTGTGCCATCGTCGATGCCTGCGCTGCCAAGGCCGAGGAAAACTGCTGCCGTCGAGTGGTGCTTTGTCACCCCGGCTGACTGCCGTGGCCGGCCTGGCTGCGGACCAGAAAGTGAGGAATCTGGTGAGAATTATTAATTAGTTAGTTAGTTAGTCAGTTAATTAGTTAGTTAGTTAGTTAGTTAGTTAATTAGTTAGTTAGTTAGTTAGTTAGTTAGTTAGTTAGTTAGTTAGTTAGTTAGTTAGTTAGTTAGTTAGTTAGTTAGTTAGTTAGTTAGTTAATTAGTTAGTTAGTCAGTTAGTCAGTTAGTTAGTTAGTTAGTTAATTAGTTAGTTAGTCAGTTAGTCAGTTAGTTAGTTAGTTAGTTAGTCAGTTAGTTAATTAGTTAGTTAGTCAGTTAGTCAGTTAGTTAGTTAGTTAGTTAGTCAGTTAGTTAGTTAGTTAGTTAGTTAGTTAGTTAGTTAGTTAGTTAGTTAGTTAGTTAGTTAGTTAGTCAGTTAGTTAGTTAGTTAGTTAGTTAGTTAGTTAGTTAGTTAGTTAGTTAGTTAGTTAGTTAGTTAGTTAGTTAGTTAGTTAGTCAGTTAGTTAGTTAGTTAGTTAGTTAGTTAGTTAGTTAGTTAGTTAGATATTTTATATATTATATTTTAGAAAATGCTTTGCTTAGAAACTTAATCAATCACAGCGTGTATGTAGCGAACAAATTGCTTTCGAAAAAAATGCAAAAATATCAGTTTCACTGCTTCATTGATTTTGCCAAAGCTTCAGTTGAAGGCTGGGTTGAAGCAGAGCCTTCAGATTCTTAGAAGGAACGATTCGCATTGGCATTAAGCATATTAAGCATATTCTGTAGTACATGTAAACTAAAGTGAATGCACATTTCGTTGACATATACAGTGATGCACAGAGGTTGCACAGTGACCCTGACTTTCACAGCGCCCGACATTTTACAGGCGTAATACCGCTGAGCTGATCAGCCCTTGTGGTATCCATCTTTCTCTTAATTTGAAAAGCCTAAATGCAGCTGTTTATGCTTGTATACGAGTATAATAGTCTTTACTGTAATTTTTTGTCTCCTCAGTGCTCACTATAGCTAAGAACTTTCCCACCTGACCAGGTCCACCGACGGCACCAACTGGACTTGACGTGCAGCCCCTAGCTGGCTCCGTTCAAAACCAACCCGGCTGCCTTGTTACCTGGCGACAGCCTCATTCCGGATGGCGGGCTCCATCCGCTTATCGAATCGTCTGGAGTCCCAGGCTGGACGACTCGGTAATTCCGGATGTCTCCGGCGCCTCGCCGCTGCAGCCGCGCATCGATCCGGAGCGGGCGAGAACAAGAGTGGTTGACAAGGTAAACTACCTTTCGGAAACTACGTTACATTACATTTATTCCTTGAGGGTTCTCTCACAGCTTGGGCAGAGTTCGAACACAATTCAACATAAATTCATATTTTTCAGACAGTCACACGCCTGACAATACGGCCGCTCAACAGGGCGACTCTTTATATTGTGAAGGTCCGCAGCCTCGCATTCCAAGCCAACGGCAATGTGCTCGCTAGCAACGATGTCACGCAGCTCTGCGCTACCGACGGCTTTCTCAGCCTGAAAAGTTCGGGCAGCGCTGCGGCGGCCATCCAGCACAGGACGGCATTTAACGGTGAGCCAACAGTTCACAGCGATGCTTCAGCCAGCGTCAGCCACTAGCTCACAGCAGACTGTCAGACATCATCTCACAGCAAACTGTCAGACACTAGCTCACAGCAGACTGTCAGCTACTAGCTCACAGCAAACTGTCAGACACTAGCTCACAGCAGACTGTCAGACATCATCTCACAGCAAACTGTCAGACACTAGCTCACAGCAAACTGTCAGACACTAGCTCACAGCAAACTGTCAGACACTAGCTCACAGCAAACTGTCAGACACTAGCTCACAGCAAACTATCAGCCACTAGCTCACAGCAGACTGTCAGACATCATCTCACAGCAAACTGTCAGACACTAGCTCACAGCAGACTGTCAGCTACTAGCTCACAGCAAACTGTCAGACACTAGCTCACAGCAGACTGTCAGACATCATCTCACAGCAAACTGTCAGACACTAGCTCACAGCAGACTGTCAGACACTAGCTCACAGCAAACTGTCAGACACTAGCTCACAGCAAACTGTCAGACACTAGCTCACAGCAAACTATCAGCCACTAGCTCACAGCAAACTGTCAGACACTAGATCACAGCAAACTGTCAGACACTAGCTCACAGCAAACTGTCAGCCACTAGCTCACAGCAAACTATCAGACACTAGCTCACAGAAAACTGTCAGACACCATCTCACAGCAGACTGTCAGACACCATGCTACTCAGAATAATTCCGAAAAATCCAAAATTTCAGGCGACTACTCACAGTTCTTGGCAGCGGGCCAGAGTCCAGTACTAAATATCGGATCCGACTTAATAAAACAATTATGTATGTTGTTTCTTTGCGCCACAACTTTGCTAGTATTGTTGCGTTAGCTTTACAGTGTACATGTTCCTTTTTTAATGATGCTTTTACAGACTAAAACAGCAAACATCGAATTTTGAGTGCACAGTCTCTGCTGCCATTCGTACAATCTGTACTGCAATCTTAACACATTTAAAAATACACATCATTCTGATTCGCATGCAATTCTTCAAAACGATTACGGTATTGCTGTATATGTACGCTTAAGTATCAGTAAGTCAGTCGAATGTTACCGCAGATCAATTGATTTAAAAAAACAACGGATGTCATACTTTTACTATCAAATCGGGTGTAGCTGTGGTATACTTACAGCTTCAGATAATTGCAGTAGATTATATCACTGCAGTTAAATGCATATGCATGTCTATATACATGTATTGTAGTTGTGCTTAAGCTCATCAGTAAATCAAATACATGGATTTAGTTAACTAGTTCCCTGTTTACGCCGTCTACATGCAGCTAATCAGTGAACATATACTCGTAGCTACAGATAAGGTCTTCGTGTCAGAGCTGACATGTGAGTTGACACATGCTACACATTTTGGTAGAGACAGTTTAAATCTAACCGGCGTAAAACACACGAGACAATAACATGTATTGGCTGAAATTTATAGCTATAACTAATACACAGTCAATGCAATCCCAAAACCTAAAACCCAGTTGAGACAAACTCAGACAAGGAACCACTGAAGTAACGCTGTCGCTAAGTGTACATGTATCATCGAACGAGAGTTTGAATGAATCAAAGTCATGCCCTTGACCTGAAGAAGAGAGAAAGGACGCAAAACGAAGGGGCAGCCAGTCAGTTTATTAGCAGAGGAGAGGTTAAAGAATAATGATAAGTGCCAAAAAGAGCAAAGTGTAGTGTGAGCATCTTTTGCGATAGCCTTGTATTCTATTAGTTAGGTTTTGCATTATTGTTATTGAATTATTATTTTGCTTTAGTTTAGTCATACGTTTTTGGTGTACTTTTTCCTTGTTAGTTAGAATCAATTTTGCGTAAACAGGTTAGAGTTAGACGCCAATTTTGTGACTCAGCGGAGGGTTGAGTTTTTGTCTGCGAACCCCAGCTTTGCGCGGCCAGCCAACCAGAACCGGCCTGGACCCTGGCACGCGGCAAGTTTCAATTCTACCCGGCGCCGCGGGCACAATACAATTCGGCTTAAGCAAGCGGCCGGCCAGACGACCACCACCCGGCTTGAGGGGGTTTTGAGTGGTTGTGACTCTGACTATATATGAAAGTGTGTTTGGCAATCGGATCTCGCCCTTCTCTCCTCGCCTTCAATTCTCTTTCCTGCTCCGTCCCCGGTTTTGATTGTGTTCCAGCTTCCCGGCCGGTGGCCTGTTTCCCTTTGGTTCGCGCTGTGAGGCGTTTTGATTTCGTCACCCCGGTCCATACTTTGTTCCCCGCCCAACCGCTTCAGTCTTGTAGCGTAACGTCTACGGCAAATTTCTGTCTGAAGTCGTCGCTATCAAGCGCGGTTAGATAGAGACTGTCGGATCTGATCAAGTACGCGGCCTCGACCCCGAGGGCCTCAGTGTCACACTGAAGGGCAGTGCCGATAGAATTTAGTCGGTACTCCGTTGAACGGTCGGTTCGGCAGGGCTCTCGTTTGAGAGTAGGTTCTGGTTTAGGCCAGGGGTTAGGAGTTTTCTCCGTGGTCGTGTCCGGTTTTCTTCTTCTTCTCAGCTGAGATCTGCTTGCCAGTTGCGTAATCTAATTATTATTATTAACCGTTATTGTCGTTTTGTCAACTCTAGTTATCTGCGCCGCTTGAATTTGAATCTTGTAACTTGAAGTAACCAAATTAAATCGTCTAGCCAATTATCAGTTTGTATCATAGGATCATCACTCTCTAAATCTTTCGGTTCGTGTTCCCTCTTGTTCTTTCTTTTCTTGTACTGTACCTGCGGCTATTGGAGAAAGACTGGTAGGACTCGCCGACCGGCTATAGGCGATTAGGATTAATAGCTTTAAAATCTCCAAACGCTCCAAGTAGGTTTGTCTAGGGCCTAAATAATTGCTCACCGTGCATGCTATTTATCTAATTGCCTTTTTTTATCACAAAAGGTAGAGAGAATACGCAATTGACATGAAGTGCGTCTGATTGATGCGACAGTTTGGAAAAGACCTATTGGGTACTCAAAATTAATAAAAAAGAATTAACTTCTAATCGGAATCTAATTAATGTCATAGAAAAGCTTTTACTCAAGTAAAAGCACTCGCTTTAAGAGACCTCATATAGTTTTGATATATTGCTATTTTCTTTGAAGTTTACTAATTTCAAAGGCATCCCAGCATTTGAATTTTTAGAATTACTACCTCTAAAAATATTTATAATATAATAAGTTTTTTGTAACTCTGTCATTTGAAAAGAAGAGTTAAAATTTTAATTTCTTTTAGCTTATGATACCATTTCATTTTTTAGTAGTAGATTTGAAATTTCGAAAACCAAAAACCAAAACTAAATGTATGCGTATGGCATGCCTAAGCTGAAAATAGTTCTGGACCTAGTCCTGGAAGTCAGATGTCACATACACGTGACTCCATGTCAAATTGTCAAACATTAAAGAGCCACCATGTAAAAATTAAAGAGCTATCATGTCAAACACAAAAGAACCACCATGTCAAACATATAAGAGACACCATGTCAAACATTAAAGAGCCACCATTTCTAACATAAAGAGACACTGTTTCAAACATAAAAAGAAGTGTTATGCCAAACAAAATGGAGCCACTATAAAGCTAAGGAAATTTTTGCACTAGCTACTTGTTGTATCTATCAGGTTATGCTTGCTATCTGGGGTTGCTTGCAGTCTGGGGGATGCTTGCTATCTGGGATGCTTGCTATCTAGGGGATGCTTGCTATCTAGGGGATGCTTGCTATCTAGGGGATGCTTGCTATCTAGGGGATGCTTGCTATCTAGGGGATGCTTGCTATCTAGGGGATGCTTGCTATCTAGGGGATGCTTGCTATCAAGGGGATGCTTGCTATCTAGGGGATGCTTTCTATCTAGAGTTGCTTGCTATTGGTTGGGGGATGCTTGAACTATCTGGGGGATGCTTGCAGTCTTGGGGATGCTTGTAGTCTTGGGGATGCTTGCTATTTGGGGATCAATGCTTGAATGCTCTCTGGAGATGCTTGCTGTCTTGGGATATTTTGTTTTTAGAGGAAATGTCTGTTGTTTTTTATGAAGGCTTTATTTTGCTGTCTATTTGTTATTTGTTAAGAACAAGGATTCTATCTAGATGTCCCCCATTGGGGGGCAAAGATTGCTAGTAGCCCCCCCCCCCTACTAAATAACATTAAATCTATGCAATTAGATAACTTTACTATAAGTCTATGCATTTGTATTAAAAAAAACCAACTAATGAATACATTTAAACAATGATTGCCAAAAATGTTTCTGCAACTTTAGGTTCAACACCTCAAAGGTCTCAAAGTAACTTTACTTGATATAACTTTCTTTTAATATTTGTTTTACTGCAAAAATTAACAATATAATATAAAATATTAAGTTTCTGTTTTTTAGTACACTTTTTATTTCAAAAGTTTTTTATATTTGAATTTGTTTAGGTTTCTTGATTTTTTCATATTTAGAAGCATATTTGGAAATATTTAGAAAATAAAATTTCCAAATCTGAAACATTTGTATTTCTAAAAAAACAAAGATATTTTTTGGAATATTCAGATCTATCACTAATTAGAACTAAAAAAATCTGATTAGATATAAGCTTATTCTGTTATTATATTACAAATATAATATTACAATATAAGTATATTACAAATTATTATTGATAAATAAATTTTGTTATACCATTAGATTTGATAGAAATGCCTATTTATTTTAAGATTAGACATAAATAGACCCAATTTTAAGTAATCATTTAATTGAGCTCAAAATATATAAAGGCAATCAATTTTTGCTCTAATTGCATCTTCTTTTATTTATTTTGAACTTTCTTTTAATAAAACAAATTTTATTAACCTTTAGATCTAAAAACTGTTGATTCTGAAGGCACAGACACTATAACACCAATTTTGATGTAGCCTATAGCTAACTCGGTAATTTCTTAAGTGCTCCAGTTGAGCAGCTCTCACTATCACATTTATTTATTGTAGCCTTAGAACAAGGCACCGCTCATTCAAGTTGTACTGTAGTGCTAGTGGCGATCATGCCATAGATAAAAGTCTCTATCAAATTAATACATCTAACAAAAACCATGGTGCATAGTGTATTAAGACCATGGTGCTTCTACTCCATTGACTAGAACAAGATGACTAGCACTAATAAAACTTTTTTTGCCACAACTGTGTCTCCAGAGGCAGTGACCTAGCAGTATCTAGTGGCACTAGTGCAAGGTGACACTAGTCTAGAACATTGGTGCAGGCCATCAGGTCTCTGGATGTCAGCCTCTTGGGGTAGTGTGCACCCAGGGTATAGTGCAGCAGTGACCTGTAGAGTGCATCTAGGGCTTGCTCTTCTGTGTCAGTCATTGGTGCCACTTCCATGTCATACAGGAGGATTGGCTCCATGACCACGCTGAAGAGGCGCACATTCAGGCTGTCCCTCGTAGGCGGGTTGAAGACGTTTCTGAGCAGGTGCACCGCGTGCCAGGCCTGATTCCTACTGTTGAAGACAAAATGGAGTCTAGCTTTGTTGCTAGCAATCCGAAATAGCGGAAGTCCTCGCACACATGGCGATGGCATCTCCTTTGGGCAGCACAAGTGTTAAACCAGTGTCAGTGCCCACGTCCACGTGAATCACCTCTAGCTTGCGCGCATTGACCACCAGCCCCACCCATATTCAGGAAAGAGTGGAGCATTTGGCAGTATTTGGGTCACATCAAAGGAGCACGATTTCATCGGCATATGCGAGAGCAGGCAGCAGAACAGTAGGGTGTGTGTGTGTGTGTGTGTGTATGTAACTGTCGCTCAGTCTGTTGAGTCGCAGAGATGGAGGAAGCTGGCGGCCTCCACGTGTAGCAGAACAAATGCGTGGTATTGTGTGGAGCAGCCCCGCAGGCCGGAAAAATGTCCTGGATCGAGGGGTCCAGACAGTGCTGGTAGCTGGCAAGGAGCATCGCCCTCTTCAAGGGAGCGGCGCAAATGCGCGACCATAATGAAGAGCAGGGGAGCCAGCGTCTCACCCGGCAGGACGCCGGAGGTTGTGCTGAACTCCTCGGTGAGGCCGTCCCTCGTCTGGACAAGCGCCCTGGCTGGAGTCGCTGTAAAGTCCATCATTAGTATATAGTTTAGCCATAAACTATCCATGTGCACCAGGAGAGAAAAAATCCATGATTCAAGAAACCTATGAAGAGGCAAATGCTTAAAATGATAGAAAAGAGTATCCAGTATTGGCTAAAAAAGAATTTTGATGCCATGTTGGTTGATTTTATTAAAAAATATTTGGATCAGCAGATTAAAAATTTTAAAGCTCTAACTAACAGATTAGATTAGATTATTGTGCTACAATACAAATCCATGCATGCTGTCTAATCCTCCAATGACATCATCAGCGTCTCCCATGAAGATTGGCATGCGGCATCGCACAACCAGCAGCAGTAAAGTGCAAACTGTGCTGCAACCGGTGCCCGGCTTTCAGGTGTACACAGCCGGCCGGCCGCCATGGTTTGGCAAAGATGGCGTCATTCAGAAGCCATTTTTAATTGGCATTTGCGGCGGCAGCGCGTCAGGGAAGACTACGGTTGCTAAGGAGATTATCGGGAGATTACAGCAGCGATGGGTGTCGCTGCTTAGCATGGATTCTTATTATAGGTAGGAGTTTATGAGTTTGTTCCTACCACTGTTGGTTACTTTTGTGTGACTCTGATGTCTAGAGAGCAGCATCTTTGTGTGACTCTGATGTCTAGAGAGCAGCATCTTTGTGTGACTCTGATGTCTAGAGAGCAGCATCATTGTGTGACTCTGATGTCTAGAGAGCAGCATCTTTGTGTGACTCTGATGTCTAGAGAGCAGCATCTTTGTGTGACTTATGTCTAGAGAGCATCATATTTGTGTGACTTATGTCTAGAGAGCATCATATTTGTGTGACTGATGTCTAGAGAGCAGCATCTTTGTGTGACTCTGATGTCTAGAGAGCAGCATCTTTGTGTGACTGATGTCTAGAGAGCAGCAGCATCTTTGTGTGACTGATGTCTAGAGAGCAGCATCATCTTTGTGTGACTGATGTCTAGAGAGCACCATCTTTGTGTGACTGATGTCTAGAGAGCAGCATCATCTTTGTGTGACTGATGTCTAGAGAGCATCATCTTTGTGTGACTGATGTCTAGAGAGCAGCATCATCTTTGTGTGACTGATGTCTAGAGAGCATCATCTTTGTGTGACTGATGTCTAGAGAGCAGCAGCATCTTTGTGTGACTGATGTCTAGAGAGCATCATCTTTGTATCCTGTCGACAGTGCGATTCTAATAGCGTGTAATTCACTACCCCGCACAGGGAGTATCTACCTGAAGAGAAACCAATTATTAGGGCCAATAATTTTAACTTCGACCATCCGAGCGCATTCGATCTGAACCTGCTGGTGGAGACTCTGAAGCGACTCAAACAGGGCAAACACGTGAATGTGCCAATCTACGACTTCACTACTCATTCGCGAGTGAAAGGCAAGGAGCAGATTATCTACGGCGCTAATGTTGTCATTTTTGAGGGCATTTTGGCGTTCTGCGATAATCGCCTACTAGATTTAATTGATCTCAAGGTGCGCGGCTTTATTATTAATATTTGTTTGGCATAATAATAGAAATAATGTTATGCTGGCGTTTCACAAGCTCGAAAAAGTATTGCCGATAACTTGCGCCACATTAAAACTTTAGAATATTTTAGCGACGCGTAAATTGGAGCTGGAAAATATTCGAGCTGGAAAAGATTCGAACTGGAAAAGATTCGAGCTGGAAAAGATTCGAGCTTGTGAAGTTTCGAACTGGAAAAGATTCGAGCTGGAAAAGATTCGAGCTTGAAAAGATTCGAGCTGGAAAAGATTCGAGCTGGAAAAGATTCGAGTTTGAAAAGATTCGAGCTGGAAAAGATTAGAGCTGGAAAAGATTTCAGCTGGAAAAGATTCGAGTTTGAAAAGATTCGAGCTGGAAAAGATTTCAGCTGGAAAAGATTCGAGTTTGAAAAGATTCGAGCTGGAAAAGATTCGAGCTTGTGAAGTTTCGAGCTGGAAAAGATTCGAGCTGGAAAAGATTCGAGCTTGAAAAGATTCGAGCTGGAAAAGATTCGAGCTGGAAAAGATTCGAGTTTGAAAAGATTCGAGCTGGAAAAGATTAGAGCTGGAAAAGATTTCAGCTGGAAAAGATTCGAGCTTGAAACGATTCGAGTTTGTGAAGTTTCGAGCTTATAAGGTTTCGAGCTTGAGAAGATTCTCGCCTTCGACAATGAAAAATTTCATTTGGGTCGTACAACAAGAGATTGTTACTCTATAATATATATTTCTTCCGCTATCTCCCGTTGTCAAGGTGTTTGTTGACACTGACGACGACGAGCGGCTGTCGCGCCGATTAATTCGCGATATTCGCGAGCGCGGCCGAGCTGTCCAAGGCGTACTGGACCAGTACGAGAGATTCGTGAAGCCCAGCTTTGACGAGTTCATTGCTCCGACGCGGAGCAAAGCTGACATTATCGTGCCCGGGGCGGCAGCAACCACGTGGCCATCGATTTGATTTGTCGGCACGTGCGAAATCAGCTGATCAAACGGGGACTCAATACGAGATGCGAATTGGCCGAGGCCTACAGATACGGCGATATGGTGAGAGCGATAGGGATGTAGCAGTGAATTGAGCAGCTCATGGGGTGAACGTGTCTAACTTTGGCGCCAAAGTACCTCCCGGGGTTCGATTCCCGAGCGCGGCCAGCTATCGTGGTGATGCGCGCATACTTAAAACCAGCTTACTTGGAGCAGAGAGGGTAGATAGTAGCCTAGTGGTTAGAAAGGTCGGGGGTTCGATTCTCGACTCACTCGGAATAATTTGTGTCCTTGAGCAAGACACTTAACTCTGCATTGCTTTAGTTCACCCAGCTGTAAAATGGGTGCCAGCATTAGCTGGGGTAATTGGAGACAATTCTGCCCATTCTGCTGAACCCTGAGCACGCAGACAGATACTCAGGGTGTACAGCGGCCCTGACTTTCTAACCATCAGGCATGTACACTCTGTGTGCCTCGGGGGCTGGCACTCATGGCTGTGAATTGTGTGCACAAGCCCGCACTTCAATGGATGAGACTGTACACCCTGTGTGAGCGCGTGCCTCCTCGCTGACTGCGAGTCGATCAAGATCTCATCTTAACCCGCAGGACGGCCATCCGGAAGCGTTACCGGACAATGTCCGGGTGCTGGAGCAGACCCAACAGGTGCGCCATCTGCACACGGTGCTGCGCAATCGGAACACCGAACGGGACGAATTTGTGTTTTACGCTAATCGGCTGATGCGACTGCTGTTTGAGCACGCGCTGGGCGGATTGCCCGAGTCCTCCTGGCAGAAGGTGAGATACTCCTAATTGACTGATTGGCTCTTACCCTTGTTATTGCTACCCCGGTCATTCAGGGGTATCTCAGTGTGTTTCCAAGGAGGATCGAGTGGGTATTTTAGCTGGTATTCCAGTGGGTATTCCAGTGGGTATTTCAGTAGAGTTGTTTCAGTGAGTTTTCCAGTAGAGGTATTTCAGTGGTGGGTATTCCCATGGGTATTTCAGTGGTTATTCCATCCATCAGGCTCTCAGTGGGGTCAGTACCCGTCCTCTAGCGAGCTCAGGTCACCCGCAATTTAGTGCCTGAACCTGCCTCCCCGCCAGGTGACGGTGACGGCGCCAGACGGCTCCTCTTACGAAGGCGTTCGTCGAGCAACAACAGCGTCTGGCGCAGCCGCCTCTCTAGTCGGCGTCAGCGTCCTTCGCGCCGGCGAAACAATGGAACCAGCGCTGGCCGCTGTTGCTAAGGATGTTCGGCTGGGCAAGATTCTAATCCAGACTAATCCGGAGACTAGGGAGCCCGAGCTGCACTATCACCGGCTGCCCACTAGCATTGCCGAGTCTCAGGTTGGTTTGCAATTGCCAAGCTCATTGGATGACTGGGGTATGAGCAAGCTCATGCTCACTGTCTTGTAGGGTATTGTGAGCCAGTTCACTGAATTTTGACTGGCTAAAGTGGATGTCAGGCAATAAGCCAACTCGCTGTCTGAAAAAGGAGGGATGTCTGCTAACGGCCAGCAATCTGACAGGAAGTAATCTGTCAGCTAACCAATTGTCTGACAAAAGGGCTGTCAGCTAACCAGTCGTCTGACAAAAGGTCTGTCAGCTAACCAGTCGTCCCGTCGAACGTTTCACCCGTAATTTTTACCGGAATTTTGTGATCCGGGCCCGATTTTTAATTGATTTCCGGGTGAAGGCCCGGATCAGCTTTTTTGGCCCGGAACAGCCCCCTGTTCCGGAAAAAGATCCGGAAATATGATCCGGAAAATTTTCGGGAAAAGGAAAGCTGTTCCGGTCTGATTTTCCGGAATTTTTCACCCGGAACACTATGGAATTCTGGGTGTAGACCCGAATTTCAGTAGTGTTCCGGGTGAAAATGTTCCGGGTTAGATTTCGGGACTTGAGTCGGAATTCCCCAGTGATCCGGACCAAATGATCCAGAAAATTCGCCCGGATCAGCTCCCTTGACCCGAATTTCAGCCAAATTCCGGGCGAAGCTGATCCGGGAAAATTTCGGGACTTGAGTCGGAATTCCCCAGTGATCCGGACCAAATGATCCGGAAAATTCACCCGGATCAGCTCGCTTGACCCGAATTTCAGCCAAATTCCGGGCGAAGCTGATCCGGGAAAATTTCGGGACTTGAGTCGGAATCAATCCGGCATCCATTATATAAGTTCCATGGGGATTTTGAGAGGAAGCCTCCGATGGAAAACCGCTGAATACAGACCCCAGCAAATGGCTATCCCATCAGGCAATCCCTGGCATCCATTTGGTCAACGGCGCTAATTCCTCTTGGAAAGCGAGGGTAATAAAGCCTCGAAATTGCAATGTGAATTGATCTGCTTTTCGGCGGCTCTGTAGCGTCCGTAATGTGAGGCTGAGCCCATCCTCCGTACAGGTGACAATTGAAAAATTGTTGCGCCCTGTTTGTGTGCGAGAGGTTTGACTTCCACTGGCATGTAGTCTATCACAGCTGCTTAGTGTGTCAACGGGCTGAATGATTCTATCGTCATATTTGACGCTTAGAAGCATAAAATCAGCCAACCATATTGTTTGGCACAGCTGGGTGTCTAGACGGAGACTGTGGCATGGTTCCAAATAGCTCTAACTGGCCCAGTATGCAAAGCAGCTTTCCTATTAAGATAGACGCTAATCCGATTTTTGTCGGTGCATGCTCCATTGGTTTGTCTAAGGCGTTTGCAGTTGCACCAGCCGTGAGCAGATCACGTTGTCACGGCTGCTAACAAGAGTACCGGATCCCGGTATTCCGCCACTCTCTGGAAGGGGCCTTTGGATAGAAAGGCCCAAGCGATTGAAGCGACTGCTTTGGCGCGTGTGCCATCGCAGCAACCGCAGCCGTCACGATGCCCGTCATGCACCACAATGATGGATCAGATTCGGGCCCAAGGCGAAGCCGAGGACGAACTGTGTAAGTTTTTTATGCATATACTAGAAAACGTTAGCAGCCTCGTATATATATAAGTGTTGTCGATTCTTAAGTTTGAATCTGCTTCGCCACTCTCCTCATTTTTATGTACTTAATAGGCCATCAATTGAGCGGAGTTCGTGAAAAGCTGTCGGAGGCTCAAGCCGAAAATCGTCAGATCTTCGATTGGAAGCTATCTCCGCTACGAGCTCGTCGGAATCCGACGCGACCGTGGCGAGAAGTCAGGCAGTGCTCTTTCAATCTCGGCCAGCCGCAGAGCGGCAAAAGAAGGCGGACCAGGTGAAGGCGCGACGAATCGCCAGTGCTGCCGAAAATGAGGGGCTGACTTCTGGAAACATATATTTCCAGACGGCGAGCTACTCGAGGAGTGAAATGCGGGCGATGTCCAAGATCGAGTGCATAACACCACCACCGCATTTATTTGCAATTAATTTCTAGCTTTTTGTTAAGGCCAAATTCGCTGGATTCGATTTCATTAGAAACGCTCTTCGAGACATTGGCTGTCTACATTTATGAGCCCTGATAGGTCCTGGAAAATGAGACAAAAGTCGTTCCTTAATTTTTGCGGAGATCTTTACAATTCTTAAGCAAGTGAATAGACAAGTCAGCTGACTTGAGTTAACTAGCTAATTAGCTGTATAGCGAGTGACCCACCTGACAGATGCAATCAGAGGTAGGCGATGGGGATCCCTGAAGAGTAGCCAATGTCGCGATAAGGTATATAAAACCGTATACGGCTTTAAAAAAAGTTGATGGTAGCATCGAAGTCCAGCTGCCCATCCGAGTGACATTCAGAAGGTCAGCATTTTTTGTTTCTGAAAGTACGTAGAAGTGCATAGAAATATACGATTTGCAGTTGTGCACAACTGAATTCAGTATTTCTGTTCGTGGACGGCTAAATCGAATTCGATTCAATTCGTAGTCGTGGAAAATGTATGGAACAATGACCCGTTCTTTATTTAATTTTCTGCTACTGTGATAAGCCCAAGATTTGGCTGCAAATCCGGTTCAATCATCCAGAATTCACCTGGATTCGTGTGCTAATCCGGTTCACTCTCCCGGAATTCGCCCGGATTTGTGTGCTGATCCGGTTCACTCGCCCGGAATTCGCCCGGATTTGTGTGCTGATCCGGTTCACTCGCCCGGAATTGTGTGCTGATCCGGTTCACTCGCCCGGAATTGTGTGCTGATCCGGTTCACTCGCCCGGAATTAGCCCGGATTGTGTGCTGATCCGGTTCACTCGCCCGGAATTAGCCCGGATTGTGTGCTGATCCGGTTCACTCGCCCGGAATTAGCCCGGATTTGTGTGCTGATCCGGTTCACTCGCCCGGAATTAGCCCGGATTGTGTGCTGATCCGGTTCACTCGCCCGGAATTTAGCCCGGATTTGTGTGCTGATCCGGTTCACTCGCCCGGAATTTAGCCCGGATTTGTGTGCTGATCCGGTTCACTCGCCCGGAATTTAGCCCGGATTTGTGTGCTGATCCGGTTCACTCGCCCGGAATTTAGCCCGGATTTGTGTGCTGATCCGTTCCACTCGCCCGGATCGCACCCGGAACAGTCACCGGATTTTTTTTAGCGATCCGGGTCTATTTTCCGGAATTTTTCTTTTTGATCCGGAAATTTCGCCCGGATTCTGTAAACTTTCGTTACAGATCCGGAATTTTCACCCGGATCAGATTGCATTACTGGAATAGGAAAAAATTCCGGGTGAACGCAAAAAATTCCGGGCGAAATTCCGGGTGAAAAGTTCGACGGGGTCTGACAAAAGGGCTGTCAGCTAACCAACCATCTGACAGAGGAGGGGTGTCAGCTAACCAACCATCTGACAGGGGAGGGTGTCAGCTAACAAACCATCTGACAGAGGAGGGGCGTCAGCTAACCAACCATCTGACAGAGGGGTGTCAGCTAACCAACCATCTGACAGAGGAGGGGTGTCAGCTAACCAACCATCTGACAGGGGAGGGTGTCAGCTAACAAACCATCTGACAGAGGAGGGGCGTCAGCTAACCAACCATCTGACAGAGGGTGTCAGCTAATCAATCATCTGACAGTGAAGGACTGTCAGCTAATCAATCATCATCTTTGCCGCACCCAGGTGATCCTGATGGATGCCACGGTGGCCACGGGCGCAGCCGCCATGATGGCCGTCCGTGTGCTGCTGGATCACGACTGCCCTGAGCAGAACATCACCTTCTGCACCCTGGTTGCCTCGGCAGCCGGTGTTAGCGCAATCGCCTACGCTTTCCCTAAGCTGCGCCTAGTCACTACGGCAATCGATCCGGGCCTGTCCGATGCCTACTATATTGAGCCGGGGGTTGGCAATTTCGGTGACCGATATTTTGGCACCACAGGCGGCGGTCAGGATGACAGCGGAGACGAGACCTGTTGAACTGAGTGCCGAATAAATTTTGCGACAATACACCGATGGTAGCTGGTAGCAAAATCCTTTGTCTCTTATCCAGTAGTAAATGTCTAGCAGGCTTCTGTTTTATCGTTTTGATTCCCGTAAATTTATTCATACAACACGGGCCGGCAAACTCTACGTGCGGCACGCGAAGCCTCTCTATCCGGCCCTCGGGTCCGTTGAAACTTCACAATAGCAATGCGGCCCGCTCAGGGCTTGCGTCTCTTCTCAACCCTCTCTTCTCTCTCCCCTCTACTCACTTTTTTCTCCTCTCCCCATCTTCTTCCCTCTCTCCTTCCATTTACTCTCATCTTCTCTCCTTTGACCTCTCAATTCATCTCATCCCATCTTCTCTCATCTCTCTAGCGCCTTCTTCTGCCCCCTCCTCTCTTCTTTGCTCTCTAGCCTCTCATCTCTCCTCTCCTCTGTCTCTAGCCTCTCCTCTCTCCGCTCTTTTCTCTCTAGCCTCTCCCCTCTCCACTCCTCTGTCTCTAGCCTCTCCTCTCTCCGCTCTTTTCTCTCTAGCCTCTCCTCTCTCCGCTCTTTTCTCTCTAGCCTCTCCTCTCTCCGCTCTTTTCTCTCTAGCCTCTCCTCTCTCCTCTCCTCTTTTCTCCCAAGCATTCTCCCTCTCCTCTCTCTCTAGCCTCTCCCCTCTCCTCTTCTCTAGCCTCTCCTCTCTCCGCTCTTCTCTGTCATCTGGCCATTGAGTTAAAAAGTTTGCCAACCTATGATTTACTAGCGAGTAGCGAGAAAAGAATTGGAAGGTTCCGGCCAAGAAATCACAAGTATTAGCGTTTTTTAGATTCTTTAATTTTGCATTGGACAATTACTATCCAACAGTGTAAGAAAAGTCATCTAATCTTCATATGCTCGAGGTGTAGAATTAAAAAACCTGCAAATTAGTTAAAATGAGCCAAATCAGTAAATGTGTATTTCTGTCTATTTAATTTGCATGTCTGTTTAAGCTGGTACTGCTGCGGCGAAATTTGTTTGAATCATTACTATTTAGTCTCAATATATGGCTTCGTATTTCTCTCCTTAAGAAGGCACGGAGACTTTTTATTGCATTAAAATGCTTTAAATTTGTATCTACAATAAGTTGCATCATTGAATTTGCATTTCACTGCCGTTTGAAAAACACACTGATCTGATTTTGTTGCTTTCCAATAGTTTGATATTTTTGTTCTATTCGTCTTTACGAAATCGAGAACTTGTTGCGCAATCTGTCTCTGTGCTTGTTTGATGCTGGAGGGCTTGGCTAATGATGGAGTATTTGATCTTTTATTTCCTGAAATACATCTTTCTAGATTGTTTACTTGCTGTGCTTTTCCTTTGCTGTTTCTTCCTTCGTTTGAGTCAGTCAGTCAGTCAGTCAGTCAGTCAGTCAGTCAGTCAGTCAGTCAGTCAGCCAGTCAGTCAGTCAGTCAATCAGTCAGTCAGTCAGCCAGTCAGTCAGCCAGTCAGTCAGCCAGTCAGTCAGTCAGTCAGTCAGTCAGTCAGTCAGCCAGTCAGTCAGCCAGTCAGTCAGCCAGTCAGTCAGTCAGTCAGTCAGTCAGTCAGTCAGTCAGTCAGTCAGTCAGCGAGCCAGTCAGTCAGTCAGCGAGCCAGTCAGTCAGCCAGTCAGTCAGTCAGTCAGTCAGTCAGCCAGTCAGTCAGCCAGTCAGTCAGCCAGTCAGTCAGTCAGTCAGTCAGTCAGTCAGCCAGTCAGTCAGTCAGTCAGTCAGTCAATCAGTCAGTCAGTCAGTCAATCAGTCAGTCAGTCAGCCAGTCAGTCAGCCAGTCAGTCAGTCAGTCAGCCAGTCAGTCAGCCAGTCAGTCAGCCAGTCAGTCAGTCAGTCAGTCAGTCAGTCAGTCAGTCAGTCAGTCAGCCAGTCAGTCAGCCAGTCAGTCAGTCAGCCAGTCAGTCAGCCAGTCAGTCAGCCAGTCAGTCAGTCAGCCAGTCAGTCAGTCAGTCAGTCAGCCAGTCAGTCAGTCAGTCTGACAACCAGTCAGTCAGTCAGTCAGTCAGTCAGTCAGTCAGTCAGTCAGCCAGTCAGTCAGTCAGTCAGTCAGTCAGTCAGTCAGTCAGTCAGTCCGTCAGCCAGTCAGTCAGGCAGTCAGTCAGTCAGGCAGTCAGTCAGTCAGCCAGTCAGGCAGTCAGTCAGTCAGGCAGTCAGTCAGTCAGTCAGTCAGTCAGTCAGTCAGTCAGTCAGTCAGTCAGCCAGTCAGTCAGTCAGTCAGTCAGGCAGTCAGTCGTCACCCTCAGTTCTAAGGCCCATTAATTGGTATTTGAACCGAAACTCTGCTGCCAATAGTTGCGACTAAAACGGTCTCCATGGCAACCCAAGCGAACGCCTATCTGAACTACCCGCTACCGCCTGGCTGGCAGTCCAAGCTGGACGCATCCAGCGGTCGGTACTTTTTTGTCGACCACAACAACAAGAGGACGTCCTGGGTTGACCCCAGGCCGGCCTACTATGCTGCGCAGGCATCCGCAATGCATTACGGTCAGCAGTCTGCTGCTTCTGCGGCTGCGGCCGCATCATCTGCCGCAGCTGCCCCTAAGCCCGCTGCTAAACGAGCTGTCGCTAGCAGCAGCAGCAGCAGCAGCAGCAGTATTAACGATGCAGCAGACTTCTCATCCGATGACGAGACAGCTAATGCGGCATTGGCTGCTCAGGCTCGCCGAGTTCAGGCCAGCTTTCCAATGGTTGAGCTGAGTCTTGTCCGCGAGCTGCTGCAGGAGCACGGCAGCGAGGAGTCCGTGCGACAGATGCTCAGGTTGGTGCTCGAGCTACGGCAGACATGAGGGCCAATCCCCAAGGCTTGACGATATAGTCAGGGCCGCTTGTACACTCTGTGTGAGCGTGTCTGCTACAGTATTGGCGCGCTTGGATGTGCCCGGGAGCTGTGGGACTAGGTCGCCGAAGGCGTTGGGCCAGAGTGGCCGCAACCCTCTTGCAATTATTATATTAACTCTCAGATCCCACTAAATCCATTCGCCGCACTCAGGGAAGTGGTGAGCGACAATCAGCAGCCAGCCTCATCGCGCCAGGGTCGGGCCTCATCGTCCGCTGGCGCCACCGCCGCTCCCGCCCTGCCGTCAGCGGAGGAGACCCGCCGATCCAATATTGACACCCTGTGCAGCGATTTCCCCACTCTGGATAGGAAAACTGTTGAACAGGAGCTCGCGGCTGCCGGAGATCGCATGTACGATACTAGAATGCGCCTGCGGCACCTGACTGATCAGCAAAGACAGCAGGCCGCTGCCGCAGCCGCTGCCGCCGCCGCCACTCTCGCCCTGCCGTCAGCGGAGGAGACCCGCCGATCCAATATTGACACCCTGTGCAGCGATTTCCCCACTCTGGATAGGAAAACTGTTGAACAGGAGCTCGCGGGTGCCGGAGATCGCATGTACGATAATAGAACGCGCCTGCGGCACCTGGCTGATCAGCAAAGACAGCAAGCCGCTGCCGCAGCCGCTGCCGCCCAGCCTTCGACAAGCGGGCATCCGAAGCCGAAAGCCAAGCCAAAAGTCGCTGAGACGTCCGCCGCTACTCACCAATCCAAGCTGGACTCGCTGTCTACCGACTTTCCCACTCTGGAGAGAAGCGCCATCGAACGTGAGCTGACAGCCGCAGGCGATCGGCTGTACGACACCCGGACTAAACTGCGACAGCTGGCCGACCAGCAGAGAGAGGCCGCTTCGGCCGCACTTGCCGACGCTCATTCTGCCGCTGCTCACCCGAAACCGGCAGCTAAAAAGAAGCAACAGTCAGCAAAGCAGCAGCCGAAGCCGAAGCACTCCAGCCGTGCCTTGTCTCCGTCTGCTGGCACGTCGCTTGGCGCCCAACTGCGACCGTCGCCACCCGAAGCTGACTCAGTGCAGCCGTCGCTGCAGCAGCATGGGAGACGGCAGCCAGTTAAAACAAAATTCAAAGCTAATAATAATAAAAAGAAGTCGGCCGCCAAGAAGTCCGCCGCCCGCCCAGCCGTCGCCTCTACGCAATGGACCGGGCCAAGCGGCGGGCTGGCCAGCGGCCCGAACCCGGCACTTCTCATTGGCAGCGGCGCTGGCCGTGAGGATCTGCGCTGCAGCGGACCGGAGCCCGGCCTGGCCAGCGGCCCGAATCGCCAGCTACTGTCGGGAAGCAGCGGCCTTGCCTGCGGGCCGCAGTTCGGCCTGGCCGTTGGCTCAGCTGGGGCGGCTTCAACTCGTGTAGGCCGATCAATGGTCACGGCTATGTAGACTGGCCGCTCTCTGACGTCACGGATGTACTTTAACTATTAATTGCTCCAATTAGCTGTTAATTTGGCTGTCCTTCGTAAATTATTTTAGCAAGCCAACAATAACTATAATTTCATTTCTGCCCTAAAGTTTAATTGGATGGTTAAGCTTAGCGGTCAACAACTCTGACTCCTGCGCTCATGATCTCCCCAAGACACAGAGAGTGTACGTGCCTGACGATTAGACATTCAGGGCTGCTGTACACCCTGCGTGAGCATCCGCGCGCTTGTATGTGTTCAGGAATCAGTGGAATGAGCACAATTGCGGACGATGTCACCGAAGGTACAAAACTGCTTTTAACCTGGTGTTAAGTTACTTTCAATGAAGCACTATCAGTACTACTTAATTTAGTAGAACTAGTAGTATCTAATGTCCCGATTAAAACTTATTTAAACTGCAGTAATGTTTTTTATATTTTTAATTAATATTTTCGCACTGCTATATGAGTATCTGATTCGCCTCCTGCGTGTCTTCCTACTGATTGAATATTGAAATAAAATCTTTGGTGCAAGCATCGCTGCCTGATTTGGCACATCAAATTACTTCCTGTATATGCATTATATTATATAACTTTGTTTTATTTGAGTTTCAAACTTTTCAGTCATTTTGTTTATGGTATATACTACTACTACTACTATTAGTAAGTAGGCAAGACAAGGGTTGCAAAGATTTTGTTAAATCATTGCTAAAAGAATAGTAACATTTATTGCTGTCAAGCCCGCTCTTTGTATTCATTATGATTATGATTATGATTTAGTAATTAGTAGAAAAATATCGTCATAATAGAGTGAATGCTACATGAAAGATTGAACCAGCGGCACCATATGGTTTATGTACAGAATGCAATTCTCTGTATCGATGCGGGATTATTGCAACACGGATTAGCACGCTGATTAACAGAGGCTAAGCTACAGGGATATATTAGAAACCAGATCGACTCTAGAGATCTCGGCCGTGCTCAGACATGGCGTGCAGTCGCAGCTCCTTGGCGTTTGCGCAGGGCCTGTTGCACTGGTCGCAGCGCGGCAGCAGCTGGCAGTGGACGCTGCGAATGTGCAGCCGAAGATTGCACAGCCTATTGAAGCCTTTGTCGCATGCCGGGCACTGGTGACTCTTAGCCTGCAGGTGGATGGCTTGGTGCCGCTTCAAGTTGGCCGCCTGGCGGAAGGCGCGCCCGCAGGTTGGGCAGGCGTGCGGCTTCTCACCGCTGTGGATCAGCTGGGGGAAATTGTGGCGGGCGGGAGTGGGCTGAGATTAGAGCTGAGTAAGATTGGAACTGGGTGAGACAAGAGCCGGGTGAGATTAGAGATGGGTGAGACAAGAGCCGGGTGAGATTAGAGATGGGTGAGACAAGAGCTGGGTGAGATTAGAAATGTGTGACATCGGAGCTGAGTGAGACGAGAGCTAGCTGGGTGAGATTAGAGATGGGTGAGATCTGAGACGGCTGAGCTTGAAGCTGGGTGAGATTTGAGCTGAGTGAGATTAGAGACGGGTGAGATTTGAGCTGGGTGAGAGTTGAGACGGCTGAGATTGGAGCTGAGTGAGGCAAGAACTGGGTGATATTAAAGATCTACATTAGAGATCTGTAATTGAGATTTCAGATGTTAGATTGTAGCTGGGTGAGACGTGCATTATCTAATAGATGAAACTAGAGATAAGAGTTTGAACGTATGGGAGACAGAGATATGCGAGATTAGATATAGGCAAGAGCAACCAGATGTAGGTGAGGTCTGAGGTAACCGGGAACAGAGATAAGATTAGAGGGTTGAGTGAGTGAGACTAGAGGATTAGACAACACGAACGATATTGAATCCCGGAAGACGGCTAGGAAACTGTTCACAACTCACCCTATGCGTTGCCAGGGTGTTGCTACGCGAGAACGCCATACCGCAGGCCGAGCAGACGTACTTCCGGGCAGTTCGCTGCTGCCGGCCAGCAGCGCGCCCGCCGCCGCAGCTGCCTTCCTCCCAGGAGGCAGTTGCGGCGGGAAGTCGACAGCCTCGGGAGCCGGCCATCACCTGGGCGACGGACTGCACAACCTGCTGGCGGTCTTTGCCGCTGCCGCTTCCTGCTGCTGCTGTTGAAGCTGCCGACTGCAACTCCGGCTGCTTCAACGGTTGCTGCTGTCGCGGCTTTGCGGGCGACGACAGAATGGCTTCGACAGAGAACTTCAGTTTGGGAGCCGGTGCTGGAGGCGGCGGTGGCGGCGGCGGTGACTGCTGCTGATTCGGCCGCTGCTGCTGCCACGGCCAGAAAGGGAAGCTGGCCAGATCCAGCAGCTGTTGCTGAGGCAACGGCTGCCGAGGTAACAGGCTGCTCGCGTAGGCGTATTGAAGCTGCAATGGGTGGGCAAGATATGATGAAGATTAACATTTGACCAGCTTCCAATAAAAAACCATCGCTGCTTTGGTGATAAAAAAGTTAAAGCCAGGCTTGCTCATTTGATGCTTACAGGTATGCAAAACAATTAAATAATGTTTCACCACTTACTGAAAAATGCATAATCAGTGTAGGGATCTTCGCGCTAAGTTTGTGTGGTGTTAATAATGTGTTCCTCCTTTGGTTTGGTTCAATAGCGAAGGTGTTAAGAGGCTGAAGAGCTTTACTGGAGGATGGGACCGCAGGCCTTGTGAGAGGGGGCCTTTCTATTGAGGTTGGGGGCTCGGAGCGGAGGGGTTGAGGGCGACCTCCCCCCACCGCAGACCCCCATCTCCTCCTCCCTTTCACTTTCTGAGCAGCAGCTAACAGGGGTCTTCTCATCCCTTCTTTATAAACCGATGACGCAATCGAGTTTAGTCGGAGCCAATCCCGAGTATTGCTGAGCTCTACGAGAAATTAGCCTTTGATCTGCCCCTCTCTTGCAGCTCTGCCAGTTTAGTATTTGATCTCACGATTTGGTGCGAAGTGAATCTGTTGAAGTGGTCGCGGGTTCGGTCTTTACAGGTGCTTGATTATGCTGAGTGATTGGGGCCGGTTGTTAGTTACTGCCAGTTGGGGGACCACATGGCTATCCCTTGGATTCTTGGCGCCCTGGAGAAAATGAATTGGAGGTTGAGAAGGTAGAGAGGGTAGAGAAGGTAGAGAGGGTTGAGAGGGTAGAGAGGGTAGAGAAGGTAGAGAGGGTGGAGAGGGTAGAGAAGGTAGAGTGAGTAGAGAGAATAGAGAAGGTAGAGTGGGTAGAGAAGGTGGAGTGGATGGAGAGGGTAGAGAGGGTAGAGAAGGTAGAGAGGGTAGAGAAGGTAGAGTGGGTGGAGAGGGTAGAGAAGGTAGAGTGAGTAGAGAGGGTAGAGAAGGTAGAGTGGGTAGAGAGGGTAGAGAAGGTGGAGTGGATGGAGAGGGTAGAGAGGGTAGAGAAGGTAGAGAGGGTAGAGAAGGTAGAGAGGGTAGAGAAGGTAGAGTGGGTAGAGACGGTAGAGAAGGTAGAGTGTGTAGAGAGGGTAGAGAAGGTAGAGAGGGTAGAGAGGGTAGAGAAAGTAGAGAGGGTAGAGAAGGTAGAGAGGGTGGAGAGGGTAGAGAAGGTAGAGAGGGTAGAGAAGGTAGAGAAAGTAAAGAGATTAGAGAAGGTAGAGAGGGTAGAGAAGGTAGAGAGGGTAGAGAAGGTAGAGTGGGTGGAGTGGGTAGAGAGGGGGGGCAGATAGTCTTACATTCTTGCGACCACTTTTACCTATGTTGGCGCCAATTTCAGCCACTTCTTGCGTCAAAATTCCAAATTGACGGTCTTTTCTCTTTGATTTCCTCCCGTTAAGCCTTCATTGCAAAGCCCCCCCATCGGCACTCAGCACCGACCCCGAGGGCCCAGGTTGTCCAACAGCCACCTGCACGGTACGTAACGCACGATTGCACGCAGGCTCCATTAAAGCCCAGTTTTCAACCCCACTGGCCGTACACAACTGCTATTATCTTCTGAAGTTAAAAAAAGACTCGTGTAAAAGACCACGTCAGCAGAAATATTGCGCAAGAACATTTCTATAAGCCGCCATTGAATTTTTCGACAAATCCTCAGCGGCCGCAGTGCCTCTGGGAAGCCGGCCAAGCATGGCGCGTCCAGACTCCCTCTCAGCTCGGGGCAGACTCAGTCCTGATTGCGTCACATGCGATATGCCTGCTTTTGTATAATGCTTCTTTTAATCTTTTGCACAAGACTAATTATTAGAAACTGCAATTCTTGACTTCCCATTGATCACAATACGCATATTGAAGTATTGTCAGCACTTATATTCTCAGCACAATTAGATGGTGTTCTTTACGAATTAAAGCTACTTAAAGTTTATCCTTTCATGGCTGGGCATTGAATTTGTTAGGATCGACTGAGCTTGGACGACTGAGACTGACTAACTAACTAACTAACTAACTAACTAACTAACTAACTAACTAACTAACTAACTAACTAACTAACTAACTAACTAACTAACTAACTGACTAACTAACTAACTAACTAACTAACTAACTAACTAATTAACTAACTAACTAACTAACTAACTAACTAACTAACTAACTAACTAACTAACTACCTAACTAACTAACTAACTAACTAACTAACTAACTACCTAACTAACTAACTAACTAACTAACTAACTAACTAACTAACTAACTACCTACCTAACTAACTACCTAACTAACTAACTAACTAACTAACTAACTAACTAACTAACCAACTAACTAACTAACTACCTAACTAACTAACTAACTAACTAACTAACTAACTAACTAACTAACTAACTAACTAACTAACTAACTAACTAACTAACTAACCAACTAACTAACTAACTAACTAACTAACTAACTACCTAACTAACTAACTAACTAACTAACTAACTAACCAACTAACTAACTACCTAACTAACTAACTAACTAACTAACTAACTAACTAACTAACTAACCAACTAACTAACTAACTAACTAACTAACTAACTAACTAACTAACTAACTAACTAACTACCTAACTAACTAACTAACTAACTAACTAACTAACCAACTAACTAACTAACTAACTAACTAACTAACTACCTAACTAACTAACTAACTAACTAACTAACTAACTAACTAACTAACTACCTAACTAACTAACTAACTAACTAACTAACCAACTAACTAACTAACTACCTAACTAACTAACTAACTAACTAACTAACTAACTAACCAACTAACTAACTAACTAACTACCTACCTAACTAACTAACTAACTAACTAACTAACTAACTAACCAACTAACTAACTAACTAACTAACTGACTAACTACCTAACTAACTAACTAACTAACTAACTAACTAACTAACGAACTAACTAACTAACTAACTAACTAACTAACGAACTAACTAACTAACTCACTAACTAACTAACTCACTAACTAACTAACTCACTAACTAACTAACTAACTAACTAGTTAAGAAGCCCACGATCACCATTCACCGGACAATGCAGGCCGGTGCAGGACACACGCGTGACCCACACGGGCAGTTGGCGGATAAATCTCTGGAGAGCTCCCGAGTTGCCCAGCGTCATCAAATTTCTCGCCTATAGCTACTCAACAAGGCAGCTGTGACCACTCGCGTGCAAAGATTTTCTAAGAAATCTCACAAAGTGGTGGTTGGGTGGGGCGCTCAATCCCCCTTGGGGAATAAGAGGGCTTTGAGTACACAGACTGAGCACACGAGGTCAGAGGATCTATGAGAAAGTGTGTGAGCACCGGCTTAACTCGATTTGCCCGTTGAACAATCACTCAACCCGGCTTGAATTGGCTACTCAACACTCATTATTATCCTGTAATAAAATCCCTAACTACCTTGCTAAACTGGCACCTTGACAACGACCGAGTCAACAAATAAAACTCGACCGGCTCCCCGCCTTCTCCATACCACCCCCCACTGAGAAGGGCTTTTTTGAATGGTAACCAACTATACGCGCTCCTGTGACCCCACAGTTGCGCCACAGATTGGGAGCTAATTGCACCGGAGGGCAGCGGTAGCGCACAGGCACACAAACACACACAACACGCATTCTCTCTGCCTGGTTGACTCAGCGGTCGCCACAGCAACAGCGAGAGAAAACTCGCGCACCTTGGGGAATGGGAGTATTATTATTAAACGGACTGGCTTCTCAGCCGGATTGCGTTGATTTCTCAGTCACCGCCGCAGGCGCTGGAGTTGAGTTCTGTTTTCAAGACAAAATAGGCGAAGAGAGAATGCGTTGAAATTACACCTCGGATACCTGCCCCAGGACCTCGCGCAGCTTGAGATCAATTTGAGATATTTAGTCGTCTCGCCTGATCCTGAGGCTACTTTTATCGGATCGCAGCTCGTTGCTATGCCCCGCTGCTTTGTTTATCAGTGTTTGACATCTGTTGATTCGAGAGTGAGCAGATTTCTGTTGTGAGAATCTGGACCCGACGCTAACACACCTTGTAGGTTAACAGCTGGGAGACACTGAACAGGCTTAAGGTCTTGCGGAAAGAAGATCTAGGTCAATAGATATTATTATTATGATAGCTAGCAAAAACAACAACTACTATTTTACAAAACTGTCTCATACTTTCATATATAGCAAACGAAGTCTTATACTTCACTTCTCCGTCGCATTGTACATCAGTTCATGCGATTCAATTCCCGGATTGTCTGTCCATCTGTCTGATCTACGAGTATAGTGCACTGTTTAACCTTCAATACTAATCTCTTTTATCAATAATTCTTTGGGCAAGAGTTCATCTTTCAAGAAGTGGGTCAATCAAAACGAAGTGCAATTCAAAGTTTGCGCACCGTGCATCCGCTGGAGTGTGTGCTATTTTTAATACTCGCTTGTTTCAAAATAGCTCCCAGCCTGTTGAAGACTACTGCGGAGAAAACCTGCATAGAAATTCTTCCTTGCGGGCAGCTGGATCAAGATGCAGATGGCAAATGCAGAAGATGGCAGAGACAGACTAGGAATGAGTGCAAGTGGATTCTGGAGGGTGTGTCTTTAAAAGAGATCAAATGAGGCAGCATCGATGGAACAGCGGAGAAACCCAAGTGCTTCAGGGTCAGATAGAGGAGAATGGAAAAAAGGTAGACAGAAAAAGAGAGGGTACCTAGATACCGACAGACCATTTTTAGCAAATGGATGGGTGGAAGGCTGAGAGTCAGAGAGGAGAGAGAGGGAAGGCTGAGAGTCAAAGAGAAGAGAGAGAGGGAAGGCTGAGAGTCAAAGAGAAGAGAGAGAGGGAAGGCTGAGAGTCAAAGAGAAGAGAGAGAGGGAAGGCTGAGAGTCAAAGAGAAGAGAGAGAGGGAAGGCTGAGAGTCAAAGAGAAGAGAGAGAGGGAAGGCTGAGAGTCAAAGAGAAGAGAGAGAGGGAAGGCTGAGAGTCAAAGAGAAGAGAGAGAGGGAAGGCTGAGAGTCAAAGAGAAGAGAGAGAGGGAAGGCTGAGAGTCAGAGAGAAGAGAGAGAGGGAAGGCTGAGAATCAGAGAGGAGAGAGAGGGAAGGCTGAGAGTCAGAGAGAAGAGAGAGGGAAGGCTGAGAGTCAGAGAGAGGAGAGAGAGGGAAGGCTGAGAGTCAGAGAGAAGAGAGAGGGAAGGCTGAGAGTCAGAGAGGAGAGAGAGGGAAGGCTGAGAGTCAGAGAGAGGAAAGAGAGGGAAGGCTGAGAGTCAAAGAGAAGAGAGAGAGGGAAGGCTGAGAGTCAGAGAGAAGAGAGAGGGAAGGCTGAGAGTCAGAGAGAAGAGAGAGGGAAGACTGAGAGTCATGAAGAGGTAGGCTGAGAGTCAGAGAGAGTGGCGAGGCCTGAGACACCTCAGTCTGAAGTGTATGTCTGCATTATTAACTGGCGACACCCCCAATTAAAGGATAATTATTTAATTGTCCTCAACTATGATGAAGTTCTCAATTATAAAGCTAATCAAAGCACTGCTTGCTACCTGAAATTGTGTTGCACAATACAGAAATACGCATACCGAGTTTAAATGGCAAATTATTGTATTGAAAATGTGAGAAATTCAATTTAGTCAATCAATGCTATTTCGATCTGGAATTGAGTTGGTCAATCCGGACCGACAAACAATTAATAACAATGAGCTGGGGTCAGGCTTGCTCAAACAACGCCAGACAGAGCATCTGTGAATCTGCGAAAGTGATTGCGTAACCGGGGCATGCGGTGTAGGATTTCAGTGTGTTGTGAAGACCTGAAACTCTCTTGGGAGATGAAGACGCCAGCTTCCAGTAGAACGGAACGAATCAACGGATGAGTAGAGTCTGATTCGAGTTAGATTGAGTTAAAAAGTATTCAAATACATGAGATCAAATGCTTCCAGTTCCATCCAACGAATTTGAGACCAATTCTCAGTGTTTTTTGCTGTTAGTACAGTGTAACTATAATTGTAGAACTCAATGCGGCGGCAGTAGGAACTCTCTGAACTGCCCTGAAGTGATGGTCTGAACTGCCCTGAAGTGGCGGTCTGAACTGCCCTGAAGTGGCGGTCTGAACTGTCCTGAAGTGATGGTCTGAACTGTCCTGAAGTGACGGTCTGAACTGTCCTGAAGTGACGGTCTGAACTGTCCTGAAGTGACGGTCTGAACTGTCCTGAAGTGACGGTCTGAAGTGTCCTGAAGTGACGGTCTGAACTGTCCTGAAGTGACGGTCTGAACTGTCCTGAAGTGACAGTCTGAACTGTCCTGAAGTGATGGTCTGAACTGTCCTGAAGTGATGGTCTGAACTGTCCTGAAGTGACGGTCTGAGGTGTCCTGAAGTGATGGTCTGAACTGTCCTGAAGTGACAGTCTGAACTGTCCTGAAGTGATGGTCTGAACTGTCCTGAAGTGATGGTCTGAACTGCCCTGAAGTGACAGTCTGAACTGTCCTGAAGTGACGGTCTGAGGTGTCCTGAAACGGCAGTCCAACTATTTCAAACTGGGCAGGCGCAAATGCATCATATTGGGCAACAATTATAATTGTCTGTGCCTCAATATTTACTCTACTCGTTCATGAATACCAAAGCATTTAATATATTTAGTTTTGGCACCCCCCCCCCCAACTCGTCCATCTTCTGTTAAAAGAGATGCACTAAGCAAAAATTCCAAACCAAAAACTACCCGCCACATCAAAGCATATTTGCGCAATGTGAACACAAAGTCATAAATTTGTAGATGTGGCTCGTAAACACTGACCAGACCTAACCCCAGTGAAACCATGCAAGTTGTGCACCTCGCCAAAGGCTCAAACCGACTCAAAACTCAGGTACAGAGACTGCAGTCCATTGTGCCAATTTGTGCCAGACTCAGACGCTGCAAGGCAAAACTCTGTCTGCACGAAGTCCAATGAAGGCTGAGCCCACAGTCACTGCCATACGATAGGATGGCGGCGTAGAAAAGAATTTTCATCTGATAAAAACCGTGTCTGCTGTCCAGATAGTGCTAGTTGTAAATCACTGAACTGACCAGTGGCCGACTGTCAATACTCAAGGTAATAATAATTCAACTGTCTAATTGGAATATGAAACCGGCTAGCGAATTGCCTCGCCAGCACTGGGACTCTCAGGTAGAGTTCGTGCTGTCCGCTGTGGGATTCGCCATCGACTTGGCCAACGTGTGGCGGTTTCCCTACCTGTGCTACAAGTATGGCGGCGGTGAGTTGCTGTGCGGCTGCGGCCAACTGGGGATGGGGTACAGGGGGATGGGGTACAGGGGAATGGGGGACAGGGGATGGGGACAGGGGAATGGGGAACAGGGGGATTGAGAACGGGGGATTGAGAACAGGGGATGTGGAACGGGGAACGGGGGATGGGGAACGGGGAATGGGGAACGGGGAATGGGGAACGGGGAATGGGGAACGGGGAATGGGGAACGGGGAATGGGGAACGGGGAATGGGGAACGGGGAATGGGGAACGGGGAATGGGTAATAGGGGAATAGGGAACAGGGGAATGGGTAACAGGGGAATGGGTAACAGGGGAATGGGGAACAGGGGAATGGGGAACAGGGGATGGGTAAAAGGGGAATGGGGAACAGGGGAATGGGTAATAGGGGAATGGGGAACAGGGGAATGGGTAACAGGGGATGGGTAAAAGGGGAATGGGGAACAGGGGAATGGAGAACAGGGGAATGGGTAACAGGGGAATGGGGAACAGGGGAATGGGTAACAGGGGAATGGGGAACAGGGGAATGGGTAACAGGGGAATGGGTAACAGGGGAATGGGTAACAGGGGAATGGGTAACAGGGGAATGGGTAACAGGGGAATGGGTAACAGGGGAATGGGTAACAGGGGAATGGGTAACCGGGGAATGGGTTACAGGGGAATGGGTAACAGGGGAATGGGTAACCGGGGAATGGGTTACAGGGGAATGGGTAACAGGGGAATGGGTAACGAGGGAGTGTACGGGAAAAGGAAATTGCAAAAATGTAATCAAACGTGCAAGCAATAGCAATAGCGCTAAAAGTACAAACTACCCCTACTCCAACACTCCTCAGGCGCCTTCCTCATCCCTTACATCGTGTGCAACATATTCCAAGCGATGCCCCTGCTTTACCTGGAGATCAGCCTGGGCCAGACACAGCAGGCTGGCTGCATCCAGGTGTGGGACGTGTCACCGGCTGGCAGGGGCATCGGAGTGGCGCAGTGCCTGCTTGGCATCGGCATGTTTTATTATAACGTCATGGTTGGCTGGTGCATATTTTTCTTCTTCAACTCGTTCACGGCTGGCGAGCTGCCCTGGATGACCTGCGGGCACGACTTCAACACGCCATGGTGCCGCACGGTGGACCAGTTCCGCAATCTGTCTGCGCTCAACCAGACTGGTGACTCTGTGCTCTCGTCTGTTGAGTACTTTGAGTGAGTTGCCTTGGATCTGAACTGACACCTTTAGATCCGAACTGACACCCTCAGCTCCAATCTGACACCCTCAGATCCGATCTGACACACTCAGATCCAATCTGACACACTCAGATCCAATCTGACACACTCAGATCCAATCTGACACACTCAGATCCGAACTGACACACTCAGATCCGATCTGACACACTCAGATTTGAACTGACACCCTCAGATTTGAACTGACACCCTCAGATCCGAACTGACACCTCAGATCCGAACTGACACACTCAGATCCGAACTGACACACTCAGATCCGAACTGACACACTCAGATCCGAACTGACACACTCAGATCCAAACAGACACACTCAGCTCCAATCTGACACACTCATATCCAATCTGACACACTCAGATCCAATCTGACACACTCAGATCCAATCTGACACACTCATATCCAATCTGACACACTCAGATCCAATCTGACACACTCAGATCCGAACTGACACACTCAGATACGAACTGACACACTCAGATCCGAACTGACACACTCAGATCCAAACAGACACACTCAGATCCGAACTGACACACTCAGATCCGAACTGACACACTCAGATCCGAACTGACACACTCAGATCCGAACTGACACACTCAGATCCGAACTGACACACTCAGATCCGAACTGACACACTCAGATACGAACTGACGTCCTCCAGTGCACACCAAAGTCGATAATTTTAGTAACAGAAACTTTTTCATTTAAAGCCCTAACAAATTAATTAATTTGTCATTGACTTTTTCCCACACTTCTCTAGTTGCCACCCTTTTTGAGTGATGATTACTCCGAAGCCAATTGACAGAAATTAGCAAGTCTTTCCTCTAGAATCCCAGCAATAAAAGCAATAAAAGCAACACACAGGCTTCGCTACAAGCAATTATGTCAAGTAATAGTTTTTGAGTATCGTTTTGCACCGCCAGCGCAACCCTCGACGCAACCGGGGCCTGCCCGGAAAGTTTGACAGCTTATCGCCTATCGCCTAAGCTCGCATGCTGGGCAAAATTGCTTCGGCACAGCTGGTCTCATCTCGACAAGTTAATTAAGTCTAATTAGAAGGATAACAATTATCCGCTCAGAGTGCTGCTGCCGCCACACTGTGGCTTCTTAATTAATTAACAGTCCTCAATTACCCTTGCTAAGTTGAACTTGTGCACTGGACAGATTTACTCCGAACTCTGAAGCAATAACTTTTGAAATTCTGTGTCATTTAGGGATAAGAGACAGGAGAGTGCCAGAAGAGACAGGAGAGTGCCGGCAGAGAGACATGAGAGTGCCAGAAGAGACAGGAGAGTTCCAGAAGAGACACGAGAGTGCCAGAATAGACAGGAGAGTGCCGGCAGAGAGACAGGAAAGTGCCAGAAGAGACGGGAGAGTGCCAGAAGAGACACGAGAGTGCCAGAAGAGAGACAGAAGAGTGCCAGAAGAGACAGGAGAGTGCCAAAAGAGACAGGAGAGTGCCAAAAGAGACAGGAGAGTGCCAGAAGAGACGGGAGAGTGCCGGCAGAGAGACAGGAGAGTGCCAGAAGAGACACGAGAGTGCCAAAAGAGACAGGAGAGTGCCAGAAGAGACAGGAGAGTGCCAAAAGAGACAGGAGAGTGCCAGAAGAGACGAGAGAGTGCCTGCAGAGAGACACGAGAGTGCCAGAAGAGACAGAGTTTCACAATAGCTTTCGTACATCTTTACGCAGCTGTCATTCCGAAAGACAGAACTTTAATTAGCAGAAGATAAAAAAAAGTTTGACATGCTGGAGGGTTTAAAGGCGCAGAGTAATCACGGAGTTGCAGGCCTTCTCCAGCGCTAAATGCGCACTGAAGTGACCTTAACGGTTGGTTCGCCCCCCGCTACTCATCAAGTGCGCACAGTGAGCTATATGCTCTCACAGTGGAAGACCCAATTAGCCTGAGCAGGCTGCGAATTGAGAACCCTAATTAATTTACAACCTGCTGCTATCTTGGCTGCCTGGCGTCACAAAAAGTGAGGCGGGCACCGGCTCAGCTGAGCATTTTGAGCGCTTGGTTAGATGAAGAGGACTCGAATTTTAGATTTTTTATTGTTCCTTTCATCGCTAACTCAAGCGCACTCGAAGCAGGTTGTGTGTGCGCCCCATCGCTCTCATACTCATACTGTCATGATAGCAGCTGCCAGGCAGAAATTAGAGATGGACGGCACCCCCCGCTCTTGGGGCCACTCTGCGTCGCGAGAAAATTTTGGAAATTGTTCGTTGTTGCTTTATTATCGGAGTTTAAACAGGACGAGAGGGTACAGATGGAGGCACATTGTCTTTATGAATCGCAACTTTTGGCACTGCACTTTTTTGAGTTTGTCCTCTCTGAGTTTCACTTTGAGTCCTCTTCTGAGTTTTACTGCATAACTTAGTTAGTGACAGGTAGAGGGGGAATTAGTGATAGGTAGAGGGGGAATTAGTGACAAATAGAGGGGGATTAGTGATAGGTAGAGGGGGGAATTAGTGACAAATAGAGGGGGAATTAGTGACAAATAGAGGGGGATTAGTGACAGGTAGAGGGGGAATTAGTGATAGGTAGAGGGGGAATTAGTGATAGGTAGAGGGGGATTAGTGATAGGTAGAGGGGGATTAGTGATAGGTAGAGGGGGATTAGTGATAGGTAGAGGGGGGAATTAGTGATAGGTAGAGGGGGATTAGTGATAGGTAGAGGGGGATTAGTGACAGGTAGAGGGGGAATTAGTGACAGGTAGAGGGGGAATTAGTGACAAATAGAGGGGGAATTAGTGACAAGGTAGAAGGGGAAATTAGTGACAGGTACAGGATAGATTAATTAGTGGCAGATATAGAGTGTGAAATTGGAGACAGGTACAGGGGGAAAAGTGACAGGTAGAGGGGGAAAGGTACACGTAGATGAGGGAAAAAAGTGACAGGTAGATGCAGGAACAGGTGACGGGTAGAAATTCGTAGAGTATTTAAAATTCCAATTCACTGCAGATTTAAAAAATACAGATTTTAAAACGGAGCAAAAATATTAAGCGCTAGCAGACAAACAAAACAACACCGAAAAAACCTCACCTCCCCTGCCAGACGCGGCCTGCTGGCGGTGCACCAGAGCCCGAACATCGAGACCCTGGGCAGGCCCCGGTTCGTGCTGGTTGCCTGCATCTTCATTGCCTACGCAATCATATTCTTTGCCCTCTGGCGCGGAATCAAGTCATCCGGCAAGGTGGTGTACATCACCGCCACCATGCCCGTGCTGCTGCTCGTCATCCTGCTGATCAACGGAGTACAGCTGCCTGGCGCCACCAAGGGTATCGACTATTACATTCGGCCGGACGTGTCCAAGATTGACCTCTTTGTGAGATCCGGTTGATGAATTTGAAGAAAGAGGCTGGGAATAAATAAATATTAGCAGGAGGATTGTGGGCATCCAGTGGGGGTATTAAAATTTTAACTTCTTAGGCATATGATCTTAACCAGATTCCATATTTTCTAAAATAATATTCTCTCAAATTCTCTCAAAATCCCATATCCGAAATCCCATATTCCCTTAGTCCGATATCACCACATTCCATGCCTAAATCCCATATCCCCCAAAAAATCCCATATTCGACTAAATACCATATTCTACCATATCTCAGATTCTAGCGAATCCTGTGTCCCAAATCCCATATCCCCAAATCCCATATCCCCAAATGGCCCATGTCCCCAAATCCCATATCCAAAGACCTCGTATCCCCCAACTCCAAAGCTTCCCGAAACCCTCATCCCCAACCCGGACAGGCGTGGATCGAGGCCTCAGTGCAGGTGTTCTACTCAACGGCGGCCGGGTTCGGGGCCACCTGAGCCTGTCCAGCTACAACAAGCGCAGCAGCAACTGCTACCGGGACACCATCATCACCATCGTGTGCAACGCCTGCTTCAGCTTCCTGTCCGGCTTTGTGGTGTTCGCCTATCTCGGCTACATGGCCGACCTCACCAACCGCAGCGTGGAGGCTGTGGCTTCTGACGGTGAGTTCAGTGCAGTGCTCAAAGCGTCCAATATAGCAACTCAATGTACTCAGTAAAGCTTACAAATAGTATATTACTTAATGTACTGGTACTCATTAAACTTAGCTTAGTCATAGTTCTTTGTATAAATGAAGCACGTAATACTCAGTGTGATTTCAATGCATAATATAATGTTCACTAGCCACTGCACATGTACTTTTAGTGTTCGGTATAGTAATTTTGTAAAGGTATGTGTGTACCTTTAGGGCTAAGCATATCACTCAGTGTCTTTTTCGAGCTCAATAAAGTATTCAGTGTACTTTTAATGATCATTAAAGTATTCAGTGTACTTTTAGTGATCAGTAAAGTATTCAGTGTACTTTTAGTGATCAGTAAAGTATTCAGTGTACTTTTAATGATCATTAAAGTATTCAATGTACTTTTAGTGATAAGTAAAGTATTCAGTGTACTTTTAGTGATCAGTAAAGTATTCAGTGTACTTTTAATGATCATTAAAGTATTCAATGTACTTTTAGTGATAAGTAAAGTATTCAGTGTACTTTTAGTGATCATTAAAGTATTCAATGTACTTTTAGTGATCAGTAAAGTATTCAGTGTACTTTTAGTGATCAGTAAAGTATTCAGTGTACTTTTAATGATCATTAAAGTATTCAATGTACTTTTAGTGATAAGTAAAGTATTCAGTGTACTTTTAGTGATC
>NIVC01000994.1:150000-228827 GCA_002269645.1 Macrostomum lignano
GTCACCTTATAAAAACTATTTTTGAAGCCTTATAAACCAGTTTTGCCTGGTTGGAAACCAACCAATTAGGCGTCCTTAGTAACCGGTTTATCCCCATGGAAAGCACACTACACACTAATCTAAGATTTTGGCATAAAGCTTTAGACTGGCGGATCCGGGGGTCTAGGAGGTTGGCCCTCAGAAAATTAGGGGGGGTCACAACCCCCCGGTAAAAATTCTGAATCCGCCACTAAAGCTGAAAATGCCGCGACCCCATCTGCAGTGCATCATCGTGGCCACGATCTACACTTCGTTCGACACGACCAGCTATTTGTACTTTTACGCCTACTCGATGTACCACCCGGAGCTGTTTCCCAATCGCACGTCGGACGGCGTCTATTTGTACTTTTATTCGGATTCGGCCAAAGCGATCGGCTGGACGCTGACCCTGGTGCAGATTGCGGCCATCTTCCTGTTCGCCATCATCGCTATCGTTCAGTACAGGGTGAGGGGCTGGGGACCGCGTCAATATGTAGTCAGTAAACTGTTGAATGATAGCAGACCAAAAATAATATATATTTGAATCTATTAATCAATCATTCAAGGAACTAGTGTACTATTGCATCAATAAGCCAATCAATCAATTTACCAGTCAATTTAACCGACAAGTTAACCAATCAACAAATCAATAAATCAATAAATCAATAAATCAATCAATCAATCAATCAATCAACAAGTCAACCAATCAATCAATAAATCCATCAATCAACAAATCAACAAATCCATCAATCAATCAATCAATCAACAAATCAACAAATCCATCGATCAATCAATCAATCAATCAATCAACAAATCAACAAATCCATCTATCAATCAATCAATCAACAAATAAACAAATCCATCAATCAATCAGTCAACAAATCAACAAATCCATCAATCAATCAATCAATCAACAAATCCATCAATAAATCCATCAATCAACAAATTCATCAATCAATCAATCAATCAACAAATCCATCAATAAATCCATCAATCAATCAATCAATCAGTCAACAAATCCATCAATCAATCAACTCAACACCCTGCAGAGCGTGCTGAAGGCGATCTCGCCGGTGTGGCAGCACGCGGCCATCGATTCGGGCGGCAGCAGGACCCGGGCCTCCTGGCGGCACTGGCTTAGCCTGGGTCCCACAAACGTGTTCCCCCTGCGGCAGCTCTGCCCGGCCAAGCTGCCAGTCACCGACCTGACTGGCCAGCAGTCGGTCGACGGCGAAGGCGACGAGTTGCAGTCGCGCCGGCGACGTCAGGATCAGCAGCACGAGAACGGCGGCTACATCGGCAGCGAGGCCTCGGCTGCCAGAGGCGGCAGATATCAGGCCGACGTTCTTGACGGAGGCGCGATCGAGATCCACTATAAATAAATATGTGACGATTCACGCGCAGCGCATTACTGCTGGCTATTATGTGAGGACTAGTAGCGTAGTGAGAATAGTAAGCCTATTTTACACGACGAAAGTCTGTCTTTTTTTCCGGAATAGAGATTTTGGCGCAAATTTAAATTTGAATCAATTTGAACAGTAAAGTTTGCGTACACTGTACAATCACCATTGTCTAACGTTAACCTCAACACGCACCATTGCACATGTTAAATTGGTACTGTGTATTACAATTTTTATCAACATTTTCCTAATTATTTCTTTCTCGAATTTATAAATTAACAAAAACACACCTTATTATAGCAGTGTAAGCGTTTTACTTTATAAAAAAACAATATACGAGAGCCGCCGCAGAAATCTACAAATATAAAAAAACTGTTATAAGAGTGCACGCAATTGTGTATTTGTTTCATTTTAAATCAAAGCATTGCTATTATATTGACAGTCGCAAGATACAAGTGGGTAAAGACACAAGCTCGAAATAGAGTTCATCCGCTTACCGATTACCGCATGCAAAAAAATAAATGTCAATTTTTTCTAAGCTGCATAAATTTAATAGAAATAAATAGAAGTGCCTCCGACAGGTGACTAAAAATAATTGATATTGCGATATAAACGAATGTATAGAGAGATATTAGATTCAGTTGATACAATTGTACGAGCTATAAGGTCACTCCGGTAGGATAATAAATCACTGTTATTAACAGCCTGTATTGCCTGCGCATAAATATTAACAAAAACAATAAAACTATATTAAGCAGAATTCCATAATTACTAGAACACGAGAAGCAAGCGAGAGAAGGTCCCAAATAATCTAAAGAAGATAAGGACTTAAGCGGAATTGCAAGAGTATAAATTATAGGGTACAGAAATAGACTAAGTTGTGAGGAAGGAGGAGATAAAATATAGACCGGACATTATGCAACAGTTTATCGGGCAAAATCGATATTTGCATAGGTTTTATTTGCATATTAGTTAAGACTAAACGTGTTAATGTTTATTGTGTGTTCAAACAATTTCAGGGGAAAAATAATTAGCTTTCGTTTCAATAAAGACAAAATTAATTTCGCCTTTGCCGAGGAGTTGGGTAGCTGGGGATCAGATGGGATCAAGACTGCAATCAGGGATCAGATGGGATCAAGACTGCAACCGGGGATCAGATGGGATCAAGACTGCCAGTAGGATTAGATGGGATCAAGACTGCCAGTAGGATTAGATGGGATCAAGACTGCAAACAGGGATTAGATGGGATCAAGACTGCAATCGGGGATCAGATGGGATCAAGACTGCAATCAGGGATTAGATGGGATCAAGACTGCAATCGGGGATCAGATGGGATCAAGACTGCAATCAGGGATTAGATGGGATCAAGACTGCCAGTAGGATTAGATGGGATCAAGACTGCAATCAGGGATCGGATGGGATCAAGACTGCAATCAGGGATCAGATGGGATCAAGACTGCAATCGGGGATCAGATGGGATCAAGACTGCAATCAGGGATTAGATGGGATCAAGACTGCAATCGGGGATCAGATGGGATCAAGACTGCAATCAGGGATTAGATGGGATCAAGACTGCCAGTAGGATTAGATGGGATCAAGACTGCCAGTAGGATTAGATGGGATCAAGACTGCAATCAGGGATCAGATGGGATCAAGACTGCAATCAGGGATCAGATGGGATCAAGACTGCAATCAGGGATTAGATGGGATCAAGACTGCAATCGGGGATCAGATGGGATCAAGACTGCAATCAGGGATTAGATGGGATCAAGACTGCAATCAGGGATTAGATGGGATCAAGACTGCAATCGGGATCAGATGGGATCAAGACTGCAATCAGGGATTAGATGGGATCAAGACTGCAATCGGGATCAGATGGGATCAAGACTGCAATCAGGGATTAGATGGGATCAAGACTGCAATCGGGGATCAGATGGGATCAAGACTGCAATCAGGGATTAGATGGGATCAAGACTGCAATCGGGGATCAGATGGGATCAAGACTGCAATCGGGGATCAGATGGGATCAAGACTGCAATCAGGGATTAGATGGGATCAAGACTGCCAGTAGGATTAGATGGGATCAAGACTGCAATCAGGGATTAGATGGGATCAAGACTGCAATCGGGGATCAGATGGGATCAAGACTGCAATCAGGGATTAGATGGGATCAAGACTGCAATCAGGGATTAGATGGGATCAAGACTGCCAGTAGGATTAGATGGGATCAAGACTGCAATCAGGGATCAGATGGGATCAAGACTGCAATCAGGGATCAGATGGGATCAAGACTGCAATCAGGGATTAGATGGGATCAAGACTGCAATCGGGGATCAGATGGGATCAAGACTGCAATCAGGGATTAGATGGGATCAAGACTGCAATCAGGGATTAGATGGGATCAAGACTGCAATCGGGGATCAGATGGGATCAAGACTGCAATCAGGGATCAGATGGGATCAAGACTGCAATCAGGGATTAGATGGGATCAAGACTGCAATCAGGGATTAGATGAGATCAAGACTGCAATCAGGGATCAGATGGGATCAAGACTGCAATCAGGGATCAGATGGGATCAAGACTGCAATCAGGGACTAGATGGGATCAAGACTGCCAGTAGGATTAGATGGGATCAAGACTGCAATCAGGGATTAGATGGGATCAAGACTGCCAGTAGGATTAGATGGGATCAAGACTGCCAGTAGGATTAGATGGGATCAAGACTGCCAGTAGGATTAGATGGGATCAAGACTGCAATCAGGGATTAGGTGGGATCAAGACTGCCAGTAGGATTAGATGGGATCAAGACTGCAATCAGGGATTAGATGGGATCAAGACTGCAATCGGGGATCAGATGGGATCAAGACTGCAATCAGGGATTAGATGGGATCAAGACTGCAATCAGGGATTAGATGGGATCAAGACTGCCAGTAGGATTAGATGGGATCAAGACTGCAATCAGGGATCAGATGGGATCAAGACTGCAATCAGGGATCAGATGGGATCAAGACTGCAATCAGGGATTAGATGGGATCAAGACTGCAATCGGGGATCAGATGGGATCAAGACTGCAATCAGGGATTAGATGGGATCAAGACTGCAATCAGGGATTAGATGGGATCAAGACTGCCAGTAGGATTAGATGGGATCAAGACTGCCAGTAGGATTAGATGGGATCAAGACTGCAATCAGGGATCAGATGGGATCAAGACTGCAATCAGGGATCAGATGGGATCAAGACTGCAATCAGGGATTAGATGGGATCAAGACTGCAATCGGGGATCAGATGGGATCAAGACTGCAATCAGGGATTAGATGGGATCAAGACTGCAATCAGGGATTAGATGGGATCAAGACTGCAATCGGGGATCAGATGGGATCAAGACTGCAATCAGGGATTAGATGGGATCAAGACTGCAATCGGGGATCAGATGGGATCAAGACTGCAATCAGGGATTAGATGGGATCAAGACTGCAATCGGGGATCAGATGGGATCAAGACTGCAATCAGGGATTAGATGGGATCAAGACTGCAATCAGGGATTAGATGAGATCAAGACTGCAATCAGGGATCAGATGGGATCAAGACTGCAATCAGGGATCAGATGGGATCAAGACTGCAATCAGGGACTAGATGGGATCAAGACTGCCAGTAGGATTAGATGGGATCAAGACTGCAATCAGGGATCAGATGGGATCAAGACTGCCAGTAGGATTAGATGGGATCAAGACTGCCAGTAGGATTAGATGGGATCAAGACTGCCAGTAGGATTAGATGGGATCAAGACTGCAATCAGGGATTAGGTGGGATCAAGACTGCCAGTAGGATTAGATGGGATCAAGACTGCAATCAGGGATTAGATGGGATCAAGACTGCAATCGGGGATCAGATGGGATCAAGACTGCAATCAGGGATTAGATGGGATCAAGACTGCAATCAGGGATTAGATGGGATCAAGACTGCCAGTAGGATTAGATGGGATCAAGACTGCAATCAGGGATCAGATGGGATCAAGACTGCAATCAGGGATCAGATGGGATCAAGACTGCAATCAGGGATTAGATGGGATCAAGACTGCAATCGGGGATCAGATGGGATCAAGACTGCAATCAGGGATTAGATGGGATCAAGACTGCAATCAGGGATTAGATGGGATCAAGACTGCCAGTAGGATTAGATGGGATCAAGACTGCCAGTAGGATTAGATGGGATCAAGACTGCAATCAGGGATCAGATGGGATCAAGACTGCAATCAGGGATCAGATGGGATCAAGACTGCAATCAGGGATCAGATGGGATCAAGACTGCAATCAGGGATCAGATGGGATCAAGACTGCAATCAGGGACTAGATGGGATCAAGACTGCCAGTAGGATTAGATGGGATCAAGACTGCAATCAGGGATTAGATGGGATCAAGACTGCCAGTAGGATTAGATGGGATCAAGACTGCCAGTAGGATTAGATGGGATCAAGACTGCCAGTAGGATTAGATGGGATCAAGACTGCAATCAGGGATTAGGTGGGATCAAGACTCCCAGTAGGATTAGATGGGATTAAGATCGGTGAAGGCGATAATCCGCTCGATGCCGATGCGCCTGAACAGGATGGGGCAGGTGTAAACAACATTAAATGACACCAAACTGTAGGTGACAAATTTGTACGGCAGTTCCACCTGCAGCAGCTGCAGATTGGCGGCTTTTTCCTCCGGGTCCAGGCCGTACATGAGACACAGGCATCTGTAGGTCAGCGCCTTCATAGCGCTGCGGGTGGCAATGAGCACAGTGCCGCCCAGGGCCATCCGCATTGCTGTGCTTCCCAAGAACTCGAGGTCTGGGAACTTCACCGCGTAGGGCGGCGGCGCCGGCGGCCGGTTATAGAATCCCTGCAAGGCCGGGGTGTCAATGAACCTGAAGGAATCTGAATGAACCTGAAGGAATCTTAATGAACCTGAATGAATCTGAATAAACCTGAAGAAATCTTAATGAACCTGAAGGAATCTGAATGAACCTGAAGGAATCTAAATGAACCTGAAGGAATCTGAATGAACCTGAAGAAATCTTAATGAACCTGAAGGAATCTGAATGAACCTGAAGGAATCTTAATGAACCTGAAGAAATCTGAATAAACCTGAAAGAGTCTGAATGAACCTGAAGGAATCTGAATGAACCTGAAGGAATCTGAATGAACCTGAAGGAATCTAAATGAACCTGAAGGAATCTAAATGAACCTGAAGGAATCCTAATGAACCTGAAGGAGTTTTAATGAACCTGAAGGAATCTGAATGAACCTGAAGGAATCTTAATGAACCTGAAGGAATCTAATGAACCTGAAGGAATCTTAATGAACCTGAAGGAATCTAATGAACCTGAAGGAATCAAAATGAACCTGAAGGAATCTGAAGGAATCTGAAGGAATCTGAAGGAATCTGAATGAACCTGAAGGAATCTGAATGAACCTGAAGAAATCTTAATGAACCTGAAGGAATCTAAATAAACCTGACGAAATCCTAATGAACCTGAAGGAATCTAAATGAACCTGAAGGAATCTGAATGAACCTGAAGGAATCTGAATGAGCCTGAAGGAATCTAAATGAACCTGAAGGAATCTGAATGAACCTGAAGGAATCTTAATGAACCTGAAGGAATCTGAATGAACCTGAAGGAATCTGAATGAACCTGAAGGAATCTGAATGAACCTGAAGGAATCTGAATGAACCTGAAGGAATCTGAATGAACCTGAAGGAATCTGAATGAACCTGAAGGAATCTGAATGAACCTGAAAGAATCTGAATGAACCTGAAAAAATCTTAATGAACCTGAAGGAATCTAAATAAACCTGACGAAATCCTAATGAACCTGAAGGAATCTAAATGAACCTGAAGGAATCTGAATGAACATGAAGGAATCTGAATGAGCCTGAAGGAATCTAAATGAACCTGAAGGAATCTTAATGAACCTGAAGGAATCTGAATGAACCTGAAGGAATTTAAATAAACCTGAAGGAATCTAAATGAACCTGAAGGAATCTTAATGAACCTGAAGGAATCTAAATGAACCTGAAGGAATCTTAATGAACCTGAAGGAATCTGAATGAACCTGAAGGAATTTAAATAAACCTGAAGGAATCTAAATGAACCTGAAGGAATTTAAATGAACCTGAAGGAGCCTAAATGAACCTGAAGGAATCTGAATGAACCTAAAGGAGTTTTAATGAACCTGAAGGAATCTGAATGAACCTGAAGGAATCTTAATGAACCTGAAGGAATCTTAATGAACCTGAAGGAATCTTAATGAACCTGAAGGAATCTTAATGAACCTGAAGGAATCTTAATGAACCTGAAGGAATCTTAATGAACCTGAAGGAGCCTAAATGAACCTGAAGAAATCTAAATGAACCTGAAGGAACCTCAATGAACCTGAAGGAATCCAAATAAACCTGAAGGAATCTTAATGAACCTAAAGAAATTTAAATAAACCTGAAGGAATCTAAATGAACCTGAAGGAATCTGAATGAACCTGAAGGAGTTTTAATGAACCTGAAGGAATCTTAATGAACCTGAAGGAATCTGAATGAACCTGAAGGAATCTGAATGAACCTGAAGGAATCTGAATGAACCTGAAGGAATCTGAATGAACCTGAAGGAATCTGAATGAACCTGAAGGAATCTGAATGAACCTGAAGGAATCTGAATGAACCTGAAGGAATCTGAATGAACCTGAAGGAATCTGAATGAACCTGAAGGAATCTGAATGAACCTGAAGGAATCTGAATGAACCTGAAGGAATCTGAATGAACCTGAAGGAATCTGAATGAACCTGAAGGAATCTGAATGAACCTGAAAGAATCTGAATGAACCTGAAAAAATCTTAATGAACCTGAAGGAATCTAAATAAACCTGACGAAATCCTAATGAACCTGAAGGAATCTAAATGAACCTGAAGGAATCTGAATGAACATGAAGGAATCTGAATGAGCCTGAAGGAATCTAAATGAACCTGAAGGAATCTTAATGAACCTGAAGGAATCTGAATGAACCTGAAGGAATTTAAATAAACCTGAAGGAATCTAAATGAACCTGAAGGAATCTTAATGAACCTGAAGGAATCTAAATGAACCTGAAGGAATCTTAATGAACCTGAAGGAATCTGAATGAACCTGAAGGAATTTAAATAAACCTGAAGGAATCTAAATGAACCTGAAGGAATCTAAATGAACCTGAAGGAGCCTAAATGAACCTGAAGGAATCTGAATGAACCTAAAGGAGTTTTAATGAACCTAAAGGAGTTTTAATGAACCTGAAGGAATCTGAATGAACCTGAAGGAATCTTAATGAACCTGAAGGAATCTTAATGAACCTGAAGGAATCTTAATGAACCTGAAGGAATCTTAATGAACCTGAAGGAATCTTAATGAACCTGAAGGAGCCTAAATGAACCTGAAGAAATCTAAATGAACCTGAAGGAACCTCAATGAACCTGAAGGAATCCAAATAAACCTGAAGGAATCTTAATGAACCTAAAGAAATTTAAATAAACCTGAAGGAATCTAAATGAACCTGAAGGAATCTGAATGAACCTGAAGGAGTTTTAATGAACCTGAAGGAATCTTAATGAACCTGAAGTAATCCAAATAAACCTGAAGGAATCTTAATGAACCTGAAGAAATCTAATGAACCTGAAGGAATCCTAATGAACCTGAAGGAGCCTAAACGAATCGAGAGGAAAATCCAGAGGAGCTTCTGAATGAAATTGCAGACCAGCTCACCTGCCGATAGGCCAGCCAGGAGGCCAAGGAGACGCCGCACATCACAGCCACAGTCATGCTAGAGTCGCCCCGAGCCGAATTCCACTGATCCAATTTCGGATAAGAGCAGCAGAGCAGCAGCAACACCAGCGGGATAATCACCGGTGCCCAGGGATGGGTCAGCTGGAAATTGTCCATCGAGTCGAGCAGCGGCGAAATTCCGGCTAAGAAGGCGACGCCGAACAGCGCGCCACCGGTGACATCCTGAGTTGTATAAAAAAGAGATTAGTGAAATATTCTATTGTTGCCTACTCTGAGTAGGCGATTGAAGGTGCTGCCACTTTTTTTTAAGAACCGGTTTGCGTATCGATAGTTTAAATATATTCTCAAAAACAGCTAAGTAACCCTTTCCAGCGCTCTTCCCAAATCAAATGGCACCCTTCCCAAATGAAATGGCGCTCTTCCCAAATAAAATGGCGCTCTTCCCGAATGAAATGGCGCTCTTCCCAAATGAAATGGCGCTCTTCCCAAATAAAATGGCGCCCTTCCCAAATCAAATGGCACTTTTCCCAAATGAAATGGCGCTCTTCCCAAATAAAATGGCGCTCATCCCAAATGAAATGGCGCTCTTCCCAAATGAAATGGCGCTCTTCCCAAATGAAATGGCGCCTTCCCCAAACGAAATGGCACCCTTCCCAAATGACATGGCGCCCTGAATTCTATAAAAGCGCAAATCAGAACAATCCGTCCGTTATAAATGGGAATGCATCGATCAATTTAATTGCATAATTTCGCTACAATTTTATTCAAGTGCATTTTCATCACGCCTACTATACTACTTAAAGCCGTTCAGTAGTTCACTCCGGATGCCTGACACGACACTAAACAACATACACTAGAGAAAACATACAGACACAACTACTTATAACTTGTAGTTCGATTGATTATAAGGTAGCTTTTATTATTACATTGCGCTTTTAGTTAATTATAAATTTCGCTCATGAAAAAAAAACTTATGAAAAACTTTAACTTCTCATACCGAACTGGCCATGTAATTGAAAAAGTACGCGATGAACTTACCAGAACGCTGTGCATGCCCAGGTAGATTCTGCTCAGGCAGACCAGGACGGACCACATTGAGCACAGCAGGAACCCCAGCTCTGTTGAGTACTGGGAAAGCAGAATGGAACAGTTGATTAAAAAAACTCTCCCATAGAGTGGTTAGAGGTGACGCCTAAACCTTCAACTCAGTGACAAATGGCAGAATGTCACTGCATTCATCTCAGTGACAAATGGCAGAATGTCACTGCATTCATCTCAGTGACAAATGGCAGAATGTCACTGCATTCATCTCAGTGACAAATGGCAGAATGTCACTGCATTCATCTCAGTGACAAATGGCAGAATGTCACTGCATTCATCTCAGTGACCAATGGCAGAATGTCACTGCATTCATCTCAGTGACAATGGCAGAATGTCACTGCATTCATCTCAGTGACAAATGGCAGAATGTCACTGCATTCATCTCAGTGACAAATGGCAGAATGTCACTGCATTCATCTCAGTGACAAATGGCAGAATGTCACTGCATTCATCTCAGTGACAAATGGCAGAATGTCACTGCATTCATCTCAGTGACAAATGGCAGAATGTCACTGCATTCATGTCAGTGACAAATGGCAGAATGTCACTGCATTCATGTCAGTGACAAATGGCAGAATGTCACTGCATTCATGTCAGTGACAAATGGCAGAATGTCACTGCATTCATCTCAGTGACAAATGGCAGAATGTCACTGCATTCATCTCAGTGACAAATGGCAGAATGTCACTGCATTCATGTCAGTGACAAATGGCAGAATGTCACTGCATTCATCTCAGTGACAAATGGCAGAATGTCACTGCATTCATCTCAGTGACAAATGGCAGAATGTCACTGCATTCATCTCAGTGACAAATGGCAGAATGTCACTGCATTCATCTCAGTGACAAATGGCAGAATGTCACTGCATTCATCTCAGTGACAAATGGCAGAATGTCACTGCATTCATCTCAGTGACAAATGGCAGAATGTCACTGCATTCATCTCAGTGACAAATGGCAGAATGTCACTGCATTCATCTCAGTGACAAATGGCAGAATGTCACTGCATTCATGTCAGTGACAAATGGCAGAATGTCACTGCATTCATCTCAGTGACAAATGGCAGAATGTCACTGCATTCATCTCAGTGACAAATGGCAGAATGTCACTGCATTCATCTCAGTGACAAATGGCAGAATGTCACTGCATTCATCTCAGTGACAAATGGCAGAATGTCACTGCATTCATCTCAGTGACAAATGGCAGAATGTCACTGCATTCATCTCAGTGACAAATGGCAGAATGTCACTGCATTCATCTCAGTGACAAATGGCAGAATGTCACTGCATTCATCTCAGTGACAAATGGCAGAATGTCACTGCATTCATCTCAGTGACAAATGGCAGAATGTCACTGCATTCATCTCAGTGACAAATGGCAGAATGTCACTGCATTCATCTCAGTGACAAATGGCAGAATGTCACTGCATTCATGTCAGTGACAAATGGCAGAATGTCACTGCATTCATGTCAGTGACAAATGGCAGAATGTCACTGCATTCATCTCAGTGACAAATGGCAGAATGTCACTGCATTCATCTCAGTGACAAATGGCAGAATGTCACTGCATTCATCTCAGTGACAAATGGCAGAATGTCACTGCATTCATCTCAGTGACAAATGGCAGAATGTCACTGCATTCATGTCAGTGACAAATGGCAGAATGTCACTGCATTCATGTCAGTGACAAATGGCAGAATGTCACTGCATTCATCTCAGTGACAAATGGCAGAATGTCACTGCATTCATCTCAGTGACAAATGGCAGAATGTCACTGCATTCATGTCAGTGACAAATGGCAGAATGTCACTGCATTCATGTCAGTGACAAATGGCAGAATGTCACTGCATTCATCTCAGTGACAAATGGCAGAATGTCACTGCATTCATCTCAGTGACAAATGGCAGAATGTCACTGCATTCATCTCAGTGACAAATGGCAGAATGTCACTGCATTCATCTCAGTGACAAATGGCAGAATGTCACTGCATTCATGTCAGTGACAAATGGCAGAATGTCACTGCATTCATCTCAGTGACAAATGGCAGAATGTCACTGCATTCATCTCAGTGACAAATGGCAGAATGTCACTGCATTCATCTCAGTGACAAATGGCAGAATGTCACTGCATTCATGTCAGTGACAAATGGCAGAATGTCACTGCATTCATGTCAGTGACAAATGGCAGAATGTCACTGCATTCATCTCAGTGACAAATGGCAGAATGTCACTGCATTCATCTCAGTGACAAATGGCAGAATGTCACTGCATTCATCTCAGTGACAAATGGCAGAATGTCACTGCATTCATCTCAGTGACAAATGGCAGAATGTCACTGCATTCATCTCAGTGACAAATGGCAGAATGTCACTGCATTCATCTCAGTGACAAATGGCAGAATGTCACTGCATTCATCTCAGTGACAAATGGCAGAATGTCACTGCATTCATGTCAGTGACAAATGGCAGAATGTCACTGCATTCATCTCAGTGACAAATGGCAGAATGTCACTGCATTCATCTCAGTGACAAATGGCAGAATGTCACTGCATTCATCTCAGTGACAAATGGCAGAATGTCACTGCATTCATGTCAGTGACAAATGGCAGAATGTCACTGCATTCATCTCAGTGACAAATGGCAGAATGTCACTGCATTCATCTCAGTGACAAATGGCAGAATGTCACTGCATTCATCTCAGTGACAAATGGCAGAATGTCACTGCATTCATCTCAGTGACAAATAGCAGTACAATTCTGCATCGCAATGTTCTCAAGCATCCCAGAGCTGTCAGTTTATAACAAAAAAATTGCTAAATTTGCCAAAAATCGACCAAATCATTGATATTACTGCCTACAATGAAGTTCTAGTTCTCTCAGGCGAGCAAACACAATGCCCAGAGCTTTATTGGCTCACACGGCAAAAAAAGTTCGCCTTGAGCAAACACTAGCTGTCAAACAAAAAGGCTGTCAATACAGGGGAATACCGCTCAGAACCGTAAGCTGCATCTGAAACGAAGGCAGCTAATTAGTATAAAAGATTGGTACTCAATCAGTTTCCCAAAAAATTGAATACACAGATATGCGACGTTGAGATATTAATTTTGGTAGCTTTTTTATAGGCTAAACGTAGATTAGAACCGTATTTGTCTCTCCAATCAGTGCTTGCTGACAAGAGAATTTGCTTAATAAATCACCGCTGGTCATTGATGAGGACCACATGATTACAGGATGAAGCTACCGCTGAATGGTTTAGCGATAATTAAAAACAAATCTGTGAGACAGGATTTTGCTGCGCCGAATATTCCATGGCTGAATATAGATTCTCGTTGCAAGGATTTGGGATTACTATGGAATTAGGCTTTAAGTACCATGGATTCGAGATTAGACACCTGGGATTCTGAAATAAAATACCTGGATTATGGAGTAAGACCTGGAATTTTCAAGTAAAACACCTGGATTCTGGATTAAAACACCTGGGATTCTGAACAAAGACACCTGTGAATCTGAACAAAAACACCTGTGAATCTGAACAAAAACACCTGTGATTCTGAACAAAAACACCTGGGATTAGAAACAAAACACCTGGGATTAGAAACAAAAACACCTGGGATTAGAAACAAAAACACCTGGGATTCTGAAAAAAACACTTGGGATTAGAAACAAAAACACCTGGGATTAGAAACAAAAACACCTGGGATTCTGAACAAAAACACCTGGTCACCACTGCAGCCACCCATCACCTCATGCATCACCGCTGCAACCTGATCAAGTGACGATGTTCAACTCACCAAGTAGCGATTCCTGGTGAGCAGGAACAGTGAAAACGGCACAACAATCGCTGTAGTCGCGTGAGTAGACGGAAAGCCGTACTCAAGTTCGTATCGCCTCTCCAGTTTAGCCACAGGCGGACTGGCTGGCCTAGGACTCCTAATGAGGTCCTTGAGAGCCTGGCCGAACCACATTGAGAAGCCCCAGGCGATGACAACCCGACGACAAACGTAGCCATCAACGTTCCAGAACCAGTAGGGGAAAAATGTACAGTTGAATTCCTCATTGCCAAGCATTGCACCGAATGTGAACAGATGATAGAGGAATAGATTCTTAATCTTGTAATCAACGTTGTTTCGCATCGAATAGTCCATTAAAGTGTTTTGTACTCGACATTTTACACTATCTGTCCAAGATTGCGATTTGACGTCCTCGGCTACAGCGCTGTGAATTTTATTCTTTTGCTGTTGCTGCTTGCCGCCAGCTGTGCTGCTCTGTGCTCTGCGCCGGACCGCAGCTGCAGTTATCGATGCGTCCTCGGCCCCGGAGTCCGTCAGATCCGTATCGCAGTTATTATTGGAGTCCTCATCTTCTTCCTCCTCGTCCATAGAGTTCAATCCGCTGTCCTTGTAGCCAATGTCGATGCCGCAGACATCCTGAAAGCTGGCTACCAGCTTTGGATTATTCAACTGCTCCACCAGGTGCTTGATAGATTCCAGCATCGCTTGTCCTGCAGGCTCGTCAGCTACACGGGAATTCTATATAAGCCAGCGTCTTATATCCTAGTAGCTTTGCTAACAACGCCCTTTACGCTGACGTCTATTGGATCAGCCAATTGCAGGGCGAACGCCCTGCAAAAAATATGCGCCAGCCACTGTTAGCGGGTGATACTCGGGGTAGGGTTTTTTGAGGCTGTGAAATTTTTTCAATCATAAAAGTGATGGGGGAAGCTGTAGAGCAGGATAGGATGTGTACTTTTATGTGACAAGTCAGACAGTGGACTCAGAGGGCCCGGGGGCGACAGAGGTCTGAGAATTCGGGATAAAGGACGACAAGGCGAGGTAAAATTGATTGAGATTTCTAAAAATAGCACGCACAGGTGCCTCCTGTCTGCTCAAAACCAAAGACACGACGGTAGGTCAAGGTAGGCCCCTCTGTGTGACCGTAATCAGTTCATAATTTTCAGTGCAATCGATGTTAAGAGAAAATAGGGAGGGAAAGAGATTTGAACCAAATGCTATCCTACTGACGGGCATCTGACAGAAGAGCTGCATGCACGGTAGCAGGACTGAGCGCACGAATGCATGGCGTGTTCCTTTCCAGTACGGGCCAACTTTAGTATTCTGATGAGCTGCCCATGGCGTGACAGAGCAGAGGGGGGAGAGCAGAGCAGGACAAATGAGCAAAGCAAATGGCAAGCATAGGACTGATACAAATCGATCGAACCAGATTAGAGGCTCACTGCTGTCTCAAAATCGATGAGTTCGACCAACCTACAAGTCTTAATGAGGCTCAAGTTCGTTGCTCGAGTGTGCATTAACCAGAGAAACACGATCTAATTATTTCTGTTTTCTCTATTTTCCGAATCTAAATAAGGTCGATACGGCCCAGTAAATTCAACTGCAGGTCAGCGAATTTGCCGAACGCACCGCTACAAAGTTAAGCAGAGCTGATCGCGGTTAGTACGCAGCTAAATAGACTGCTTGCGTCGCCTCTCAACTCAAAGCAGCCGCCGTGAGCGAGATGGGCAAATTAATTTGAGCTCTGCAGTTTAACTCCGGCAGTGATCAAGTAGCATAGTAAAATATGATAGCAAAATATGATAGTAAAATATGATTGAAATACTTTTTAACTATTGCACTTTGATTGGGTTTGTAGCCTAGTGGTTAGAGTGTCGGACTCACGACTGAAAGGTCGGGGGTTCGATTCTCAACTCACTCGCAACCATTTGTGTCCTTGAGCACGACACTTAACTCTGCATTGCTTCAGTTTATTGCTTTAAGAGCCCCCACCCAGTCCTTGGGCTGAACAGCCGTACGCAGCCTTCAGATACGCCGCGCAATAGCTGCGGCTGAGCTATCGGTTGCACATCTGCCCATTAGGTCAGGTGTAATCAATTATTATTAATTTTTATTACATTAGATTGCAGTTAATCAAGTGCATTTTGATGGGCAAAATTTTTTTTAAAAGCTTCAATAATTGATGCTTTCATATATACGGGTATCAATATGTACACTTTTTGAAAGCCTAAAAGACGGCATAATAATTTAACCTATTAGCAATATAAAGCAGTATAAAAAGTGCAGATATCTCAAGTAGCTAGCCAGATCAATTTGCGAAACATGAGAGATAGCCAAGAATTTTTTGATAGCTTAGAACTTAGGAATCCATTTCATTACCTTCCCTTTGACGAAATCGATTGATATTGACATCAAAGCAATTTGGTGCACTGCATTACAGTAATGACCCAGCCAATAGCTAATTAGCGAATTCAACAAAATCATAGGACGTATCTCTAATAGGCAGCTGAGTTGCCTTCCCTAATAAAGGGTCTAGGGAAAGCCAACCACAACAGGACATACCCTTCCCTGTAGCTGGGTGTGAATAATATCATCAAAAAATTCTCATAATAGCCTATTTTCAGTTCCAATATAGTTTACTATATAGCTTTAAATACTGAATTCATTGTTTCAAGTATTAAAAACTATATAAATATGAACTAGGGAGGAGAACACTTAGGTAAAAGTCTATTGCTACATGATGTATGTATAAATGAAGATCATAGTAAAAATAAATATCATTAAAATAAAAATTTAGTGACCTAGTTCCTATGAGTTATATAGCTTTCTTAGCTTATATACCTTAAAATCCTGAATTTGTTGGTCATATATACTTGTATAATTTTGACAAGTTATGTCTATCTACACGTATCTTTGCAAATAAGCAAGTTATTAGACAATTATATTATATGTCTTACTTAAAAACTGCTTTTAATATAATTTATATTATCTCTGTCATAGTTTTATCATATAATATTTACTTGAAATTATATGAGAAACATATCCTAGGCCTAGGGCTAGGGGTAAAAGACCACTAAAGATATGTAGAGATTGGCCTGGCCTATATGATCAGAAATTGTTTTCCATTGTTTCTGATAATATACTTTAGTATAAAGGAAAGGGGAATTAGTACTTACTACTACTAGGTATGAGCAAAATTCCTGAGAATCATATAATATTTGTAAAAAACAACAAACAGCTACAAATTTTTAAGCATAGTTAAAAAATAAAAAAACTACAACAAAAAATGAAACTAAATATATGGGCTTGATCAAGAGTACAGACATAGCTAATTGACTTTGTAGTTATATATCGATAATATTCTATACAGTACACTAATATTATAGACGTACACCTTGAGTTTTTTCAAATGCCACTAATGATAGTAGCAAAGTATTGTAATTTTATTGATTGCTGCATTTAAAAAATCTAATATTGCTGTACAATGCAATGCAACATGCGGGTGAGATTTTGGTTTCAGAATGGAAGCAAACAAGCATGTGGCGCATCTTTTCATGGAATATCTTACAAGTAAACGCGATAAATAAATTTTACAAGAAGCACTGTAGAGAAACAAAAGTCCACGTACTAATGACTAGAAACAAAAAAGTTTTTTTCGAGTTGAAGACAAGTAAGTTAAATATTTCTTGTTTAAGAAAGAGTATGGCTGTATTTTTTATAAAATACTGTGTTGAGTCCAATAGATTCAATTTGCTCAATCCTTCGATACGTCGCCGGGCTGGGCTGGATCAACTTTGATCAGGCCCCGCGACGTGTAATTCAGAATATTATTGATAATTATTCTGTCGTCGAGGTGTACGTGTACATCGGGTAGATCTGGATCAATATTTTACTAAATTTCTAAGCTTTTGAATCTATTCGAAGATTTTAGCTTCGTTTACAATGCATCAGAAAGCATGAATGAAACTATTTTTATTGACTTTGTTCTAGACATTCTAGACATTATTAGTGGCAGTCGCAATGTGGGCAAATTCTTTATCTTTTAATTTTTATCTTATCACTTCTTGGACCAGATTTCTCTAGCCTCAAAGCTTTCAATAGCGCGATTTTTTAGGCTCAGTCAAGACTTCTTATGCCATGGGCTTAAGTATTTGGCTTGTATTTTCATCATTTTTTTAATATTAATATCATAGATTTATGAATCATAGGACATAGCTTCTTTTTAATTGGCAGTAACAGTCAGAAAATGCCCTAAATACCATATCCTTTAGTTTGCTATAGCAAATAAGCAGCTTTAGCAAAGCATATATCTCTATTTAACTAAATCTTATTATTCTAAATCTTATTTGTCTTATCTTATTATCTTAATTAAAACTGCCTAGCAATATTTTTGGTCGATGGGCCATATTTTATCTAATCTTATAGGAGCATGGAATTCAAGACTAATCCTAACAGATCATTTTTAAAAAAAACAATTTTTTGCCTTGTTATGCTATGGAATTTTATCACTAACAACTTCATTTTTTAACTTAAAAATATTTTTAGTATAATGAACTTAAGTTATTTATTACCTTTTACTTTACTTTTAAACTACAAATACAAATAGATTTATAGTTTAATTTTTTAATTAAACAATACACACATACAGGATAATATAACTATATTCTCAAATAGTTAAAAAATATACTTGTGTAGCCTTAATTAATTGGTAATTTATCAATAATTTTCAGTAAATCAACAGAGGACATGTATAAATCTCATACAAAAGACCCAGTAGCAAAGTATATTGTAAACAACTCACTTCGACTGAATGATGTTCAGAAGTCACTAATCAATGAGACAATGAAGCTCTCATATTCAGTTATGCTAGGCAGTGCTGACTCTGCAACTGCTTGCAAACATGTGCAAAATGATTCGAGCCAAGAAGACACTTGACATTGGCATGTTCACTGGCTATAGCGCCCTGACCATTGCTCAGGTGCTACCTCCTGATGGTGAGCATTTACTTTTTTGTCAAAAATTGTTTCCAGACTCTGGTTAGATATTCTGGTTAGATATACTTCTTTTCTTCCCCATGCTATGCCTCACTCTGCCTTCATATTGATTGATCTGCTTCACTTCCCTCCAAGATCCTCTGCTGATGGGCCACCTCTCTCTCTCAGATCCTCAGCTGCCGGGCCACCTCTCTTCCTCCCAGATCCTCAGCTGCCGGGCCACCTCTCTTCCTCCCAGATCCTCAGCTGCCGGGCCACCTCTCTTCCTCCCAGATCCTCAGTTGCCGGGCCACCGCCAGCCTCCCAGATCCTCAGTTGCCGGGCCACCGCCAGCCTCCCAGATCCTCAGTTGCTGGGCCACCGCCAGCCTCCCAGATCCTCAGATGTCACCCCAAGCTGCCCCAAGCCCATTGTCAACACTCGCATAAATAATCGGCAATTTGTGCACACTGCCAGGCCGCGTGGTCACCTGCGACGTGTCAACCCAGCACGAGGCCCTGGCCAGGGAGCACTGGCGCCGCGCGGGCGTGGAGAGCCGCATCGACTTTCGCGTCGGCCCGGCCGTCGACTCGCTGCGCCGCCTGCTGTCCGACAATGCCGGCGAAGCTGGCAGCTACGATTTCGCGTTCATCGACGCGGACAAAGAGAGCTACGCTGATTACTATGAGCTCTGCCTGCGCCTTGTGCGGCCCGGCGGCTTCATCGCCTTCGACAACGTGCTGTGGGGCGGCGCCGTGCTGAACGAGGCTGATCAGAGCTCCTCGACCACGGCGCTCCGGCAGATCTGCCAGAAGTTGCACGCCGACGAGCGAGTCGATGTGAGCATCCTCAACTCCGGCGATGGGGTGGCTCTCGCCTTTGTTAAGTGATTTAATTAGAACTCGGCTTGATTGATTCCCATGACAACTAATTCGAATAGTTTACAATGATTAAAAATATTAATCAATGCAGTTCCATAGTTTCAAAACCGTGCTAAATATTTGTTATTATCCTGCAATCCCACTCGCTTTTAATTCTTTGCGAGACAATTTATTCTATTCCAATTTCGTGAGTTAGATTTGGCTGAAAGTTTTAGACGTTATTTATTGTCCCTCAATGTTTTTATATAAAGCCTATTTTCGATTGGCAAAGTTGATTATTGGAATTTTGAAACCGAGAAGATATATTTTTTGGCTTATTGCAATTTTTACGTTTTAGCTAAGCCTTTGTGATGCATTCATGGACTACTAAAGTAGGACGGGAGGCAGTTTTTACCGAAAAATATATTACGGAGTAAGGAATTTCTCATTATTTATTTTTTCTTAGCTGATTGCAACAAAATGTGTAACTGAATGATAAAAAAGATTCATAAAAATTATGAGTATAGCTGGGCCACCTTTATTGGTTAGAAATTACATTGAAAATACAATTCACATTAGAATCCTAATTTTCTAAACGAAAAGCTCTATGAATATCAATAGAGCTATGAGAAAGGCAATGCATATCAAAAGATAAACATTGGGTCTGCCTCCTATCAAAAGCAATAACAATTTTTGTGCTGAAAAATGAATTTCTTCATTCTTCATAATGTATTTTTCGGTAAAAGCTACCTCCTAAATAATTCTAAGAAAAGTAGTTTACCGCACTACTTGAGTAGTCATTGGAAGCAACCACTGATGCAATCATGAGCTGTTGCTACTGCATAATCAAATCACTGATGCAATCATGAGCTGTTGCTACTGCATAATCAAATCACTGATGCAATCATGAGCTGTTGCTACTGCATAATCAAATCACTGATGCAATCATGAGCTGTTGCTACTGCAGAATAAAATCACTGATGCAATCATGAGCTGTCGCTACTGCAGAATAAAATCACTGATGCAATCATGAGCTGTTGCTACTGCAGAATAAAATCACTGATGCAATCATGAGCTGTTGCTACTGTAGAATAAAATCACTGATGCAATCATGAGCTGTTGCTACTGCAGAATAAAATCACTGATGCAACCATGAGTTGTTGATACTGCAGAATAAAATCACTGATGCAACCATGAGCTATTGCTACTGCAGAATAAAATCACTGATGCAATCATGAGCTATTGCTACTGTAGAATAAAATCACTGATGCAACCATGAGCTATTGCTACTGCAGAATAAAATCACTGATGCAATCATGAGCTGTTGCTACTGCAGAATAAAATCACTGATGCAATCATGAGCTGTTGCTACTGCAGAATAAAATCACTGATGCAATCATGAGCTGTTGCTACTGCAGAATAAAATCACTGATGCAACCATGAGCTGTTGCTACTGTAGAATAAAAACACCGATGCAATCATGAGCTGTTGCTACTGCAGAATAAAATCACTGATGCAATCATGAGCTGTTGCTACTGCAGAATAAAATCACTGATGCAATCATGAGCTGTTGCTACTGCAGAATAAAATCACTGATGCAATCATGAGCTGTTGCTACTGCAGAATAAAATCACTGATGCAATCATGAGCTGTTGCTACTGTAGAATAAAATCACTGATGCAACCATGAGCTGTTGCTACTGTAGAATAAAAACACCGATGCAATCATGAGCTGTTGCTACTGCAGAATAAAATCACTGATGCAATCATGAGCTGTTGCTACTGCAGAATAAAATCACTGATGCAATCATGAGCTGTTGCTACTGCAGAATAAAATCACTGATGCAATCATGAGCTGTTGCTACTGCAGAATAAAATCACTGATGCAATCATGAGCTGTTGCTACTGCAGAATAAAATCACTGATGCAATCATGAGCTGTTGCTACTGTAGAATAAAATCACTGATGCAACCATGAGCTGTTGCTACTGTAGAATAAAAACACCGATGCAATCATGAGCTATTGCTACTGCAGAATAAAATCACTGATGCAACCATGAGCTATTGCTACTGTAGAATAAAATCACTGATGCAACCATGAGCTATTGCTACTGCAGAATAAAATCACTGATGCAATCATGAGCTGTTGATACTGCAGAATAAAATCACTGATGCAATCATGAGCTGTTGCTACTGCAGAATAAAATCAATGATAATATCATACTTTTACGTTAATTTCTAAGCACTGTACATGCGCATCACTCTACTTTTTAGTAGCAAGAATGGCGAATGCTGATAAAATTGAAACGGGCAAAGTGATCGATAACACCGTGTAACAAAAATAAATAAAAATCTTGTCTTTCATTGAAAAATTGCTTTTTCTTAGTCTAGGTCAACTACTGAACCCAATTTAATTGCTGATTGCTTACAAACTTTGGGTTGGCAAGCCTGACTTCAGTTATTTGAGATTATGTGTTTTGTAAATGCTAAAAGCTATGTTTTTTCCTATTGATTTTCTTTTTTCATTCACTGAATACTTTTTTCAACAGTAGATGCTCTAGAGTGCATGTTAAGTCATATATTGGTATGCCTGTGTGTTAATTTGTTCATTTGCTAACAACGTGGTACATGTATGCTACTCATTGCAGCCATTCATTTCAAAACGAATCGTTCAACGTTATTGTTGCTGACACCATGGCTTCAAGGGGATGTAAGTACGGAGCGGACAGCTTCTGCTACGTGTGTGGCGAATTCTTTGCCAAGTCAGCAAAGAAACACAAGCTGGATGGGCGTGCTATGGCAAAACAAGCGTACTTTGGTATGCCAGTAGGTGACCAAAACAAGCCCTGGGCTCCGCATGTGATCTGCGAGTACTGCTGCCGCACACTTGAAGGCTGGTACAGAGGGGAAAAGCAAGCAATGCCCTTCGCTATTCCTAGAGTGTGGCGAGAGCCAACAGATCACCTAAATGACTGCTTCTTCTGCATGGTAGACCCAACCAAGAGGCGCAAGGGGAAGAATGCAACCCCAATCAGTTACCCTGACATTCCGTCGTCAATGGCACCTGTTCCTCACAATGCCAGCCACCTGCCTGTACCTCAGCCTCCCCAGGCGGCATCTACAGAAGATGTCTACTCAGATAAGTCTGAAGAAGAGGTTGCTCCATCATCAGGCTGCAAAAGATGCTGGACTCACACTGTCACGAGATCTCCATACTATCCAAAGCAACAGGACATTAACGACCTTGTCCGAGATCTCTCTTTGACCAAGTCCAATGCGGAGTTGCTCATCTCGCGCCTGAAGCAGTGGGATCTGCTTGATGACAGTGTTCGCGTTACTTTTCAGCGAGAGCGACATCGGAAATTCTCAGCTTTTTTTACGCTTGAGGACAGATTCTGCTACTGTCATGATGTCAAAGGTCTCTTTGAAGCTATGAAAGTTCCTTGCATCACTGACCAATGGCGTCTATTCATTGACAGTTCCTGCAGAAGTCTAAAGGTTGTGCTGCTCCACAACACCAACCGGCTGCCGTCCATTCCTCTGGCTCACTCGGTGCAGATGAAGGAAGAGCACTTTAATCTAAAGGTACTATTGGATGCTCTGAAGTACAGTCGGTTCAACTGGGATATCATCGGTGACTTTAAAATGATTGGCCTGTTGATGGGACTTCAAGGTGGCTTTACCAAGTACCCATGCTACATCTGCCTCTGGGACAGCCGAGATACGAGCAACCACTACCGCAAGCGCAACTGGCCGCTGAGATCGGAGTATTTAGTTGGCTCACACAACGTCAAGTACGATCCACTAATCGATCCAGCAAAAGTGCTTATGCCACCATTGCACATGAAGCTCGGACTGATCAAGCAGTTTGTGAAGCAGTTGGATCAGACAGGCTCAGCTTTTGAGTACTTACAACACTTGTTTCCAAGGCTTTCGGAGGCAAAGGTCAAGGCTGGAGTTTTTGTTGGGCCGCAAGTGAAGCAACTGATTGATTCGGATGACTTTCCAAGCAAGCTCTCTAGAACTGAGCGAACTGCATGGAGAAGCTTCGTCGCAGTTGTGCAGGGCTTCCTTGGTAACCACAAGGCATCCAACTATAAGAAGCTCATTGAGGACCTGATTGAGTCGTACAGAAGAATGGGCTGTCGCATGTCACTAAAGCTACATATGCTTCATTCTCATTTGGACGTCTTTTGCCGCAACATGGGTGACTACTCAGAAGAACAAGGAGAACGATTCCATCAGGACATCAAGGACTTTGAGGAGAGGTACAAAGGCCAGTACAATGAGAGTATGATGGGCGACTACGTGTGGAGCCTTCTGCGTGAAAGTGACCTGACCTACAACTGCAAAGCTCGCAAAAACATTGCTTTCTGATTGCCTTTTTCCTATGATTACAACAAGGAAAACATTTCTGATAAATCTGCTGATGTATGAAGCCTAATAGTAAAATCTGTTTAGGTTAATATAATAATATTTATTTAATATTTATATAATATCACTAAGCTGAAGTATTATGTTTAAAACCGAAGTCTGGGATAAAAAAATACTTTTTTTACTTTATATTGGCATGACAAATAGGAAAAAAAACATTTTAGCCTAAAGACAAGTATAGTGTTACACAGTGTAATAAAAATAATAATTGAGAAGCCTTTCCATACTCTTGTCGGAGAGAATTGATTTCAACAAAATTCAATTGAAATTGACTAGCAACCAGCGCTGTGTGCATGCAATAAATCTATAATGTTATGGAGGCGATTGATGAGCCCGCTCATTCTCATTACCCTTGAGAGCTTAGAAGCCCTTCCTCCGCGCCTCACCTCCACTAGCTACCGGTATAAGTGCATTTCTACAGTTCTGATTCTGCTGCAAGCTCATTATAGACTGGGTTTTCTCTCATTTTTAGCAAGCAATATGCGGCACACACTTTCCTTCCACTCTCTCTGTCACTCCCGCCTTCACTGAGTACTGGAGGCCCAGCGTCTGTAAGCTATTCATACATATCTCATTGTCGCACATCTGCAGGCGCTGTTAGCAACAAAATAGAGTAGCTTTTAAGCCAGGCCCTTTCAAAAAGGGCTATGTAGCCCTGTTCGTGTCTAAAATATAAGCTTATAGTTTAAAAGCAAATAAATTTCTGTGGCTATACATAGCGTGCTTAGCGCGCTCCTATGGACAGCAATGGAGACGAGTTTGGGTGAGGCCTACAAGTATTTTATTTCCATGTGAATCGAAATGTACATGTATAATTTAATTGATTATATAGACTCGATATCAGACTAGAGTCGCCACATGGAATTCGAGATCTTTTCTGTGGAAACTGTAGAACCAGTGTTGGAAACTGTGGAATCAGAGTTGGAAACTGTGGAATCAGAGTTGGAAACTGTGGAACCAGTGTTGGAAACTGTGGAATCAGAGTTGGAAACTGTGGAATCAGAGTTGGAAACTGTGGAATCAGAGTTGGAAACTGTGGAATCAGAGTTGGAAACTGTGGAATCAGTGTTGGAAACTGTGGAATCAGAGTTGGAAACTGTGGAATCAGTGCTGGGAACTGTGGAATCAGTGCTGGGAACTGTGGAATCAGTGCTGGAAACTGTGGAATCAGTGCTGGGAACTGTGGAATCAGGGCTGGAAACTGTGGAACCAGTGTTGGAAACTGTGGAACCAGTGTTGGAAACTGTGGAATCAGAGTTGGAAACTGTGGAACCAGTGTTGGAAACTGTGGAATCAGAGTTGGAAACTGTGGAATCAGTGCTGGGAACTGTGGAATCAGTGTTGGAAACTGTGGAATCAGAGTTGGAAACTGTGGAATCAGAGTTGGCAACTGTGGAATCAGAGTTGGAAACTGTGGAATCAGTGTTGGAAACTGTGGAATCAGAGTTGGAAACTGTGGAATCAGTGTTGGAAACTGTGGAATCAGTGTTGGAAACTGTGGAATCAGTGTTGGAAACTGTGGAATCAGAGTTGGAAACTGTGGAATCAGTGTTGGAAACTGTGGAATCAGTGTTGGAAAGTGTGGAACCAGTGTTGGAAACTGTGGAATCAGTGTTGGAAACTGTGGAATCAGTGTTGGAAACTGTGGAATCAGAGTTGGAAAGTGTGGAACCAGTGTTGGAAACTGTGGAATCAGAGTTGGAAAGTGTGGAACCAGTGTTGGAAAATGTGGAATCAGAGTTGGTAAATCCCACTGGCCCCAAAAACCGCGCCCGCCCCGCCATGTCTGCAGCATCTCTGAGCCATCCCGCCTGCGGCTGCCCGGCCGGCGCGGCGCCACCTCAGATTGCGAGCTGCCTCTGGCCGGCGGTGGCCACCTCTCCGTTCCATCCGGCGCGCTCAGCAGCGTCGGCGCCAACGGACGGCGTGCTCGATCGTCGCAAAGCGGCGCTAAAAACAACCGACAGCAGCCGGCGTCGGCGCGGCGTCAGCGGTCTGCGGCAGCAACGCCACGGCAGCGTCGGGTCTCCGCCAGAGCCGACGGGCCGCTGATCACCGCTTGGCCGGTTGACGGCGCCGGCCTGCCCGACTGCTCGCCGCTGCTGGAGCCGCTCGAGGCGCTCGCTTCGCCGATCTACAGGCTGCGGCTGTCCGGCGGCTGCCCCGACGGAGCAATCAACTCTGACATCGCCGCTGCTGCAACCGCCGTTGCAGGCGAGTCAGATTTGACGCCACCGAAGCCGGTACCGCTGCTGAGGCTGCCGCTGACGCCGCCGATTCGTCCGGATTCCGCCTGGCCGACCCTGCTGCGATTGCTGCACCGGCCGGAGCCGCCGCCGCCGCCGCCGCCGCCTCCGCCCCCGCCACCGACAGAGAACGGGGACTCGGATGCGGGGGCTGCGCCAACAACTCCGCAGGTGCAACAACAACACCAACAGCCGGTGACACCGCGAGCACCGCCCAGGATGCAGTGGCGAGAGCTGATCAAAGTGTCCGAGGTGAGAGGAAGGAGTTTGAAAGTCTGTTTTTAGGGAGAGAGTGCAGCTGTTCTTAGAGCGGGAGTGCTGTCCTTGGGGAGGGAGTGCTGTCCTTAGGGAGGGAGTGCTGTCCTTAGGGAGGGAGTGCTGTCCTTAGGAAAGAGTGCTGTCCTTAGGGAGCGAGCGCTGTCCTTAGGGAGGGAGTGCTGTCCTTAGAGAGGGAATGCTGTCCTTAGGAAAGAGTGCTGTCCTTAGGGAGGGAGTGCTGTCCTTGGGGAGGGAGTGCTGTCCTTAGGGAGGGAGTGCTGTCCTTAGGGAGGGAGTGCTGTCCTTAGGGAGGGAGTGCTGTCCTTAGGGAGCGAGCGCTGTCCTTAGGGAGGGAGTGCTGTCCTTAGAGAGGGAATGCTGTCCTTAGGAAAGAGTGCTGTCCTTAGGAAAGAGTGCTGTCCTTAGGGAGGGAGTGCTGTCCTTAGGGAGGGAGTGCTGTCCTTAGGGAGGGAGTGCTGTCCTTAGGGAGGGAGTGCTGTCCTTAGGGAGGGAGTGCTGTCCTTAGGGAGGGAGTGCTGTCCTTAGGGAGGGAGTGCTGTTCTTAGGGAGGGAGTGCTGTCCTTAGGGAGCGAGCGCTGTCCTTAGGGAGGGAGTGCTGTCCTTAGGGAGGGAGTGCTGTCCTTAGGGAGGGAGTGCTGTCCTTAGGGAGGGAGTGCTGTTCTTAGGGAGGGAGTGCTGTCCTTAGGGAGCGAGCGCTGTCCTTAGGGAGGGAGTGCTGTCCTTAGGGAGGGAGTGCTGTCCTTAGGGAGGGAGTGCTGTCCTTAGGGAGCGAGTGCTGTCCTTAGGGAGCGAGCGCTGTCCTTAGGGAGGGAGTGCTGTCCTTAGGGACGCAGTTCTACGGGCGCACTTTCAAATGCATTCGAGCCTCTCGTAGCAACAGCCGGGCGTGTTAATTTGCACACAATTTCCATCTGCACGTGGCTGCCCGAAGAACGCGAGAAGCGTCACCTGTCGGGCGGTGAGCTCCGGCGTCTACCTGCTGACCCAGCGGCCCCAGACTGAATCGTTCCTTGTGTCCTCGCGCGGCGGCCTTCACCGAGTCCGGATGTGTCCGCGCGTGTCCGTCCGCGTGCCGAGGGGCAGCTGCACCGGCGCTGCGGACTGCTGCTTAACGGTGAGAACACCCGGGGTTCGACTCCGTGCGCTTCCACACAAAGTTGATTATCGTGCACGAAAATTTTCCTGTGGCTTGTCGTGCGATTCACGGCCAAGGCCAAACCCCAAAGGTACAGAGAGTGTACATGCTTGACGATGGGAGAGTCAGGGGCCGCTGTACACCGCTGACTGCTTGCCTTCTCGCTGGCAACGAGTAACATGTGGCTGTAGCTGTGCGGCTGTGGCTGTGGGGGCTGTGGGGGCTGTGTGGCTGTGGGGGCTGTGTGGCTGTGGCTGTGGCTTTGGTGGCTGTGCGGCTGTGGCTGTGGCTGTGGCTGTGGCTGTGGCTGTGGTGGCTGTGCGGCTGTGGCTGTGGTGGCTGTGCGGCTGTGGCTGTGGCTGTGGCTGTAGCTGTGGCTGTGGGGGCTGTGGGGGCTGTGTGGCTGTGGCTGTGGCTGTGGCTGTTGGGCTGCGGCTGTGGCTGTTGGGCTGTATGGCTGTGGCTGTATGGCTATGGCTATGGCTATGGCTGTAGCTGTGGCTGTGGCTGTGGGGCTGTCTGTCTGTGGCAGTCTGGCTGTGGCTGTGGCTGTGGGGCTGTGTGGCTGTGGGGCTGTGTGGCTGTGGCTGTGGCTGTGGTGGCTGTGCGGCTGTGGCTGTGGTGGCTGTGCGGCTGTGGCTGTGGCTGTAGCTGTGGCTGTGGGGGCTGTGGGGGCTGTGTGGCTGTGGCTGTGGCTGTTGGGCTGTGGCTGTGGCTGTTGGGCTGTGGCTGTATGGCTGTGGCTATGGCTGTGGGGCTGTGTGGCTGTGGGGCTGTGTGGCTGTGGGGCTGTGTGGCTGTGGGGCTGTGTGGCTGTGGCTGTGTGGCTGTGGCTGTGTGCGGCTCAATATAGAGCAGCAGAAGACCGTAGTATCAAATTACGTGTATTATAACTCCGAATCAAAGTAAAGCTGCTGATTAAACCAATCGATAAATTGTTGGACCGTGAACTAGAAACTCTGAGACCTCCCTATCCAGGTCACTTCGAGATGCAGTGATCCAGGTTCAACCGCTCGAGCTTTATAAACTCTTGAGCGCATCTGTACACCCCCGCAGATCCTGCCTTTCCCGACCAGCCTCCCAGCCTCCGCTACCGCTGAGCTACTCGCCCTGTCGCCCGTCTACGATTTCCGCCTGTCCGCGCCGCTAGAATTCCGGCCGCGTCGGCCGGCGACTCTCCGGCTCCCGCTGCCGCAGCCGCTGCCGCCGAGAGACGCCGCCGACTCTGTCGTTGTGGCCGTGCTCCGCCAGTCGGATGACTCAGCCTGGCGAGTCCTGCTCGAGCTGCCGCTATCCCATGCCGAGACCGTCGGCGCCGGGGTCGTGTCCGTCGACACCAGACGGCTGTCGGCAGCCTTCTGCCTGGCTGTCCTGCGGCCTGGCCTGCCCGCCGGCGGGCCGCAGCGGGTGGCCGCCTCAGTCCTGCCGTTGATTCGCGGCCTGGCCGAAGCCCCGCCTGGCCGGCTGCTGGCCTTCGTCGACTTGCGCTCGGCTGTCGGCTGGCGACTCTGCTTTCGCTGGCAGATGACCGGCGCCGCGGCTAACAGCGACGGAGACGGCGGCGGTGGCGGTAACTGGCAGGCAGTTGGCGGCTCTTCACCGATGCGTCTGCGAGAAGGCGCCACCTTCGCTGTCCGTCTGACTGGGCAGCTCCAGCTAAAGTCGGCCACCTCCGCCGCTGTCCAGTTCCGGCAGGCCTGTCCGAACTTGCCGGTTGTCATGGCAGTGAAACCGTCCGAGGCTGCTGCGGCGGAGGCGGCGGCAGCTGCGGCTGCGGAGTCCGGCAATGAAGAACCGAGGCCGCAACCCCAGCTGTTCCGGTGGGTTTCCTTGTGTTGATTTCTAAGGTTAATTTAAAAAATTTAGTTCTCCATGTTTGGGTAGTTTCCATTCCGAATTGTAGGTCTAGAACTTCATGATTGAGTACATGTAGTGCTACAGAAACCACCGCATTCACTGCAGAGCCCAGCTGACAGTCGCAGACGAGTACAATTCGGTCGTGCTTTCAGCCGAGCTGTCCTACAATTTGGAAAGTCTCAGTCAACTACAGCAAGCTCTAACGGTCCCGGCGGAAGCGGCCTTGGAGAAGCAGCAGCCAGCGGCTGCACCTCCACCGCCATCGTCACCTGCAATTAAAAAGGCTGCAGCGTCGCAATCGCCGAAGTCTGCGGGATTGGGCTCGAGACCTGGTCGACTTTTGCCCAGGCAACAGCCGGCAACCGAGGCGGCAGCCGTGAACAGTGAGGGCCTTGGGCGATTCTCTGGGCAGTTTACAGGCGATTCTCTGGGCAGTTTACAGGCGATTCTCTAGGCAGTTTACAGGCGATTCTCTGGGCAGTTTACAGGCGATTCTCTGGGCAGTTTACAGGCGATTCTCTGGGCAGTTTACAGGCGATTCTCTGGGCAGTTTACAGGCGATTCTCTGGGCAGTTTACAGGCGATTCTCTGGGCAGTTTACAGGCGATTCTCTGGGCAGTTTACAGGCGATTCTCTGGGCAGTTTACAGGCGATTCTCTGGGCAGTTTACAGGCGATTCTCTGGGCAGTTTACAGGCGATTCTCTGGGCAGTTTACAGGCGATTCTCTGGGCAGTTTACAGGCGATTCTCTGGGCAGTTTACAGGCGATTCTCTAGGCAGTTTACAGGCGATTCTCTGGGCAGTTTACAGGCGATTCTCTGGGCAGTTTACAGGCGATTCTCTGGGCAGTTTACAGGCGATTCTCTGGGCAGTTTACAGGCGATTCTCTGGGCAGTTTACAGGCGATTCTCTGGGCAGTTTACAGGCGATTCTCTGGGCAGTTTACAGGCGATTCTCTGGGCAGTTTACAGCGGCGATTCTCTGGGCAGTTTACAGCGGCGATTCTCTGGGCAGTTTACAGGCGATTCTCTGGGCAGTTTACAGGCGATTCTCCGGGCAGTTTACAGGCGATTCTCTGGGCAGTTTACAGGCGATTCTCTGGGCAGTTTACAGGCGATTCTCTGGGCAGTTTACAGGCGATTCTCTGGGCAGTTTACAGGCGATTCTCTGGGCAGTTTACAGGCGATTCTCTGGGCAGTTTACAGGCGATTCTCTGGGCAGTTTACAGGCGATTCTCTAGGCAGTTTACAGGCGATTCTCTGGGCAGTTTACAGGCGATTCTCTGGGCAGTTTAACAAGCCTGGGCCATTGGGACACAAGGCTGAAGCTCGACCCCGACAACTCAATTGTACACCCTTTCTCCGGCATGCAGGAGATCGCGAGCCCAGGGTGTTGAGCGGCCGCAGTCTGCAGGCCCTCGCAGAGCATCTTCAGCAGCGCCAGCTCGGGCAGCACCTGGCCCGGCTGCTCCACCTCCCGGATGCCACCGTCGCCGGCCTCGGATTCGACACAGCGGCGGCGGCAACCTCGCCGGCAACCGCGAGTCTCGCCTACAAGGTGCTGCTGCAGTGGAAACGCTCGGTTGGGCGAACCACCACAGGCGCCGAGGTGGAGACGCTGGCGCTGGCGCTGGCGTCCACCGGAGAGCCGGGGCTGGCCGACACCGTCAGGAGGTGCCACGCGGCCAACCGCGAATTCGCAATGCCATCGGCTGCCGCGGTGCCCGCGTAGTTGGAGCAAGGATCAACTAGAAGTTGTTGTTGTATAAGCTGGACACGATGTAACACTCGTGTCAATACGCGTAGCTAGGGGAAACTTTTTAGGCCTTTTAGCTTAGCGAGACAAGAACTTTCCAGGAGTCTTGTACGAGCTAGCACATCTTTTGAAAAATCCGCTGAAGTTAGCGTTATCATTAGATCTTATATACACTAGATAGGCTACTCAGTGCCACCCAGCCAAACTATTGAGTCTATGAGAAGCTTTCTAAGAAGCTGTGATTTCAGCTAGTTTTCAGTAGTTAGTGCGCATATTTGTCAGTAGCTGAAATTAGCATTAAATTATCTTTTTATTCAGCTGTGTCAGCGTATAGGATGCCTTTGAATAACCAGACAGACAGACAGACAGACAGACAGACAGACAGACAGACAGACAGACAGACAGACAGACAGACAGACAGACAGACAGACAGACAGACAGACAGACAGACAGACAGACAGACAGACAGACAGACAGACAGACAGACAGACAGACAGACAGACAGACAGACAGACAGACAGACAGACAGACAGACAGACAGACAGACAGACAGACAGACAGACAGACAGACAGACAGACAGACAGACAGACAGACAGACAGACAGACAGACAGACAGACAGACAGACAGACAGACAGACAGACAGACAGACAGACAGACAGACAGACAGACAGACAGACAGACAGACAGACAGACAGACAGACAGACAGACAGACAGACAGACAGACAGACAGACAGACAGACAGACAGACAGACAGACAGACAGACAGACAGACAGACAGACAGACAGACAGACAGACAGACAGACAGACAGACAGACAGACAGACAGACAGACAGACAGACAGACAGACAGACAGACAGACAGACAGACAGACAGACAGACAGACAGACAGACAGACAGACAGACAGACAGACAGACAGACAGACAGACAGACAGACAGACAGACAGACAGACAGACAGACAGACAGACAGACAGACAGACAGACAGACAGACAGACAGACAGACAGACAGACAGACAGACAGACAGACAGACAGACAGACAGACAGAGTGTAAGATTATAATCAGGAGAGTGAGTTCAGAGAGAAAGAAATCGTCTGTTGGACAGCAGTGTATTTTTTCGGGGATCCTAAAGCTGTGGGGATGTGTTCGGCGGCCTTGGTGATAGGCTATTACCTGTTTGCGGCACCGCCCGGTAGTGCAATCGATCTCTTTCGGTTGCCTACAGCGACCCTGCCCTATAAGACATTAACTTGTTGATTCTTAGCAGATCTTGTCTATTGGGTTGCTGCGCAAGTACTTGCAAAAACGTGCAAGATCTTTGCTATAATAATACTTAGGTAAACTTACCAGATCTGCGCGACTTGCTACGCTCGTACATCGTACAAGATCTTATCTTTTATATCTTTTTATAGCTTAGAATCGCATATTTTCTTAAATTTATTGTCCTATCTTGTCAAAAAAATAAAATATAGTTCAGCTAGAACACTTTAGCCAAATGAATAACAAAACAAATGTACCTCCATCTTAGAAGATCCTGCAAGAACCTAGCAGATTGAGAAGATCTGCTAAGAATGGCACAGAGACAAGATCTGCTAAGTTTGAGAAACAGAATGTCCTCTAGGGTGCCTGAAGGGTAGTTTCAGTCAGTGGATGATGGTCTCTGAGGAGACAGGACCTGATCCAACTAAGATAACGGTGTGCTGGCCTTGCACGATCGGTTGAAGATAATTGCGCGCAGTCAAAGCAAGGGAAGTCAGCTAGCGTCTGCTCTGCTAAAGTTTTTGTCCATGTCCATAGACTACTGACGATTAGTTTTCAGCAGTGATTTCCCATGGACTTCTATACTTAGCATCTAGATGGATTTCCCCACCCCCCGAGTCATTTTCTATATGCATTAGCTGAATGGGGAGTGGCCTATCTAGTGTATATTAAGATCTATGGCGTTATCTAACTATGGAAAATCCTGCATTCAAATCGATAAACTGATGAAAGCCACTGATCGGACCAAATACGAGCTACGTGTCAGCATCAGGTGATCGGCAAGGCCTACTAGCAGGTGAGAAATCTTCAATTAAGTGCGCCAGAATGTGATCTGTTCCATCTCGCTAACTGCTGCAGGATTTGTGTGCAAGCTCGAATGCGATTACACGCTCGTATAAATTATGTCACAGTACTAATAAATGAATATTTTCATAGCTTTCACCATATTATGAAGTGTTTTCCTTTGGTGTTTGTCTCGGTTGCTTCCGCCAGTGGCCGGGTCACTTTTAAGGTCGTTTAAGAATATTGATTGTAAAGGACGAGTGTTGGACAGGGGCGTCGCCATGGATTTTATGGTGGGGGACAAAGCCAAGAATTCAACATGTACTGTTACATGTTCATGACTAAATTCATACATTTCCATTATTTTGGGAATCGTGTTGTCAGCGCTCATTTTGGCGCCGCAGGCATTCGATCCTTGTAGCGCCGCAGGCACTCATTTTAGCGTTTTAGGCACTCATTGTAGCGCCGCAGGCACTCATTTTGGCGCTATAACTTGGCGCCCTGAAGAAAAATTATTGATTACTACGAGTCACAAGATGGAGTAAGCATTGGCATGTCCTCCCATAGCTTTTATTGGGGGGGGGGTATGTCCCCCCCGGTGGCGAGGCGCCTGGTGTTGGAATGCATGCGCTTAAGTAGTCCTTTTTGATTGATAGCTCGCACTGTTACTGTCTGTTATTGCAACTAATTATGTACTCGTATTTTCGAAATCAACAAAAAAGACAACACTTTATTGTAACGCGCTACTTTAAGTAAGCAAAAAGAAAAATCCTATCAGAATGGGTTTAGCTCCAGTGCTTCCCATCAGAATTAATATCTCTTAAATTTATGATCTTGTTGCAGTCTCAGCGTGTTGCTGCACGAATCCCAATCATGATGCAGAATACTCTTTCAGAGTCTCCAAGATTATTCTATCTACTGTTAAAGCCATCAATCAATATTCATATCGATGCTATCAGTAAAGAATTCAAAACGCGACAACGCAATCAAAGAACTTGTTTGTCTTCAGTTTTTTCAGGCGAACAAAAAAGTAGCAAAGCTCACGGTCTCACCGAATGGAATAAACTGATCAAAGCACACATAATATATATATTGCAGTTTAAGAAATGCATCACGCAGCAACAGATCGAGCAGAGCGCATGACCAAACTGGCCTACAAAAGAAAATTCTTCAAAGTTCAAGATTAAATGCCAGGCGATGGCTAGCTAAAAGGCAACAAATGCAAATCGCACACGGAGTGAAACAGGATATAATAAACTCGCTATTTATGCAAAATAAAATCATCGCTACATCGAGACAATCGACTTAAAGTCTGAAAAAAACACTATATAAACACAGTGGCTATGATCAAAGAACACTTGCAGTGATATAGATTGAATCTCCTAGTCAATAAAAGTATGGTATAGAAAATTTCCGTATGTTTAGCTCCAGTACACCAGTCAGCAGGCAAGTGAGGCTCGCGGTCGGTACCTTTTAGCACTACCTGTCAGCACCAGCTGAAGACTGCCGCTCGCCGTTCGCTTTTTACTAGTCGGAGTCGGCGGCGGGCCGTCCTCGCCCTTCTTCTTCTCCCCCTCCTGCTGCGCCGTCCGACGCTGCCGCCAGCGCGACCGACGAAAGACGGGCGACGGATTGCGCTGATAAGCAGTGGCAGCGGCAGCGCTTCTAGAAGCCGGAAATATCGGCGACGGAATCTGCAGCAAAGCCGGAGCCGGCGAAATCTTCGTAGGTGGCAGCGGTGGTGGTGGCGGCGGCGGCGATAGAAATCCGGCATTATCACCAGAGTCGTCGCTGCTGAGATCGTCAATGTCGAAGCCGCCGATGCCGCCTCCACTATCCTCAACGTCGTGTTGATCGCAGCTGCCCACCACAGCTGTCTGAGTGACAAAGTCGGGAAAAGCGGCGGCCGCAGCAGCAGATTCGGCAACATCTTCACAGTCGTTCGGCCCGGGGGATGCACCGGGTCGTACGGGAGTCAAACAGCCAAAGCTCAGGCCCGATGTGCACAGCAGATCCGCTGGCCTGAGAAAGTCGACAATGTCATAAGAAGCATCTATGCATGTTTAGGCCTAAGTTAAAACTATTTAGCATTTTTTAGCTATTTGGCACTTACTCTTCCATACTGTCATTCCTTAGTTGAGATTCCGGCTGAAATTGTTAAGACAATGCTTTTATATAACAATGTCCAAGATGAGGCATTACTGCTCATTCCGCCGACTCCCCTGAGCAGGCACACAAGCGCACGGATACGTACATAGGCAGACCCAAGCCGAGATTCCAATCGAGCCCCAAATTAATGCGACTGCAATTGGAATCGAGCCTGGGCCGCTGGCACAGCTCCCCAACAAGCAACCCTACCTGGCAGTACTGTGTGACAGGCGCCATTGACATTGGCAACTGGCTTGGCCAGCTCTGCCCGCAGGCAAACTGCACCGCTGTTGGCTCAGCTATAGCATTCTCATCCTCAACTGGGACACCTTCATCTGACCTGCTATCATTGTGCCAGCCGTCAGCGCATTCACTTTCTGCATCATCATTGTAGCTGGCAAACAACTCAACTAGGGAGTCATTATTATCCAAGCCTGTAGAGGACTGAAAACAATTTGGTAGCAACAGTAAAAATATGTATTTATCCCTGCATACTACCTATAAAATGATTAAAATTGTTTTTAATATAAAGTCATTTGTAAATGACTCCTTGGCTACAAAAAGGCTTACAAGTCTATTTGATTTTTCAAATGCATAAGTGTGTGCTTGTTTCTCTTAGCATGCAAGAATTCCAATAAGGTCCTTGACTTAGCTTAGTTGGGTAATAAACCAGCAGGGCCAAACACTTATACATTGGTGCAAAGGGTAATAGATGATGGCCTAAGTCAAATGGCTCCTGTAATTTGGTTGGCTCATTTAGCATAGGGTGAGCAGCTATGGTTTTGCCAAGAGAAATATTTATAGTTTATACAAGTATAAATCAAAGCATGCATATGTCCTTTAGGTCAATAAAAGAATCTTCTTACATTTATAATAATGTAGTAAAGTTGCATTTTAGCATATTTCAAATCAAAGTTTAGACATTAGGGACCCTTATAAAAATAGCTATGGTTTATTAAAAAATATTTTAAAATGACACTTACAACTTTTCTAAACTATAAATGTTAGGGCCAAAAAATTTTATTAAACAGATTTGAGTGCCTTAAGAAAACAATTTTGTTGTTATATGTAGATTATTAAGTTTATAGCACTTGCCCATATACTAGTAAACCAATTATAAAAGCCCTAATAGACCCAAGCTTTACTTTAAAATTTTATATAGTAAAAAAATATCTTGCAAATAATCCCTAGAGTTTTATCTCCTATTCTTTGTAATATAGGCTATTTTTCAATTTCTAATTTATTAAATTATGTGGTATAAGTTTTTGCTTGATTTAAGCTGATAAATTATTAATAAATATGGAATTGTATTTAAATTTATTTGTTAAAAAGCTGCTTTAAGTGACTTTATGACTTTTAGTGACTTTTCAACATATAACTATTTAAAGTTGCCAAAAGATAGTCTATAAATGAAGTATTGAATGCAACATATTAAGACAAGTGAGTTTTTGAACAAAATAGAAAGGTCTAAATGATAAAATAGTTGATATCATGCAATTAGTGGCAGATCCAGGGTGAGGATAAAGAGGATAGCCACCCTATACCCCCCCTTTTGCCATAGCTAAACTTGCAAATAAAGAGGGAGTATTACAATTTTGGGCTTATTTGGGCCTTATTTTAACCTAGGGCTCTTTATTTTACTTTATTTTATATCTTGGGTTCTTAGCACTTTTTTAAATTGAGACTTGCTCAAGAAAAAAGTCAAAATCAAAAATATCTTGCAAGATTAAGATCTTGTCTGAGCTCTAAATTGGAAATATCAAACTATTTACAAAATATATTAAAAAACGACAGACGCCATGCATTAAATTGCATACATTAAGCAATATACTATAGCCTGGGCTATATAGTCTAAACAGCTATTTTTGTTTATATTTAATAACTAATCGTTCAAGCATTCATTACATAAATAGCAGATAAAAAACAAAATATCCAATTAAAGAAAAAGTCATCCTTTAAACAGTCCCAGCTGGCCAGCCATACAGGTCGATCGGACGCATTTGTTTCCCCATTGATATTCGCATTGATATTCGAATTTTAACAAAAGCAAAATACTAAAAGCAACCCGTAGCATGAAACTTTACACAGAGTAAACTGCAACTGTGAAACGACTATTGGTCAAGTTTCAGCTCGATATGTAACTTTGGCTCTGAGCAGGAGCGATTTTCGATGTGTTCCATTTAAAATACATGTGATTCCAAAATTCATATTGATATTCGAGTACAGGTACTTCTGCTTCACTGATCTTGACGAAACTTTACACAGAGTAAACTGCAACTGTGAAACGACTATTGGTCAAGTTTCAGCTCGATATGTAACTTTGGCTCTGAGCAGGAGCGATTTTCGATGTGTTCCATTTAAAATACATGTGATTCCAAAATTCATATTGATATTCGAGTACAGGTACTTCTGCTTCACTGATCTTGACGAAACTTTACACAGAGTAAACTGCAACCGTGAAACGACTATTGGTCAAGTTTCAGCTCGATATGTAACTTTGGCTCTGAGCAGGAGCGATTTTCGATGTGTTCCATTTAAAATACATGTGATTCCAAAATTCATATTGATATTCGAGTACAGGTACTTCTGCTTCACTGATCTTGACGAAACTTTACACAGAGTAAACTGCAACTGTGAAACGACTATTGGTCAAGTTTCAGCTCGATATGTAACTTTGGCTCTGAGCAGGAGCGATTTTCGATGTGTTCCATTTAAAATACATGTGATTCCAAAATTCATATTGATATTCGAGTACAGGTACTTCTGCTTCACTGATCTTGACGAAACTTTACACAGAGTAAACTGCAACTGTGAAACGACTATTGGTCAAGTTTCAGCTCGATATGTAACTTTGGCTCTGAGCAGGAGCGATTTTCGATGTGTTCCATTTAAAATACATGTGATTCCAAAATTCATATTGATATTCGAGTACAGGTACTTCTGCTTCACTGATCTTGACGAAACTTTACACAGAGTAAACTGCAACTGTGAAACGACTATTGGTCAAGTTTCAGCTCGATATGTAACTTTGGCTCTGAGCAGGAGCGATTTTCGATGTGTTCCATTTAAAATACATGTGATTCCAAAATTCATATTGATATTCGAGTACAGGTACTTCTGCTTCACTGATCTTGACGAAACTTTACACAGAGTAAACTGCAACTGTGAAACGACTATTGGTCAAGTTTCAGCTCGATATGTAACTTTGGCTCTGAGCAGGAGCGATTTTCGATGTGTTCCATTTAAAATACATGTGATTCCAAAATTCATATTGATATTCGAGTACAGGTACTTCTGCTTCACTGATCTTGACGAAACTTTACACAGAGTAAACTGCAACCGTGAAACGACTATTGGTCAAGTTTCAGCTCGATATGTAACTTTGGCTCTGAGCAGGAGCGATTTTCGATGTGTTCCATTTAAAATACATGTGATTCCAAAATTCATATTGATATTCGAGTACAGGTACTTCTGCTTCACTGATCTTGACGAAACTTTACACAGAGTAAACTGCAACTGTGAAACGACTATTGGTCAAGTTTCAGCTCGATATGTAACTTTGGCTCTGAGCAGGAGCGATTTTCGATGTGTTCCATTTAAAATACATGTGATTCCAAAATTCATATTGATATTCGAGTACAGGTACTTCTGCTTCACTGATCTTGACGAAACTTTACACAGAGTAAACTGCAACTGTGAAACGACTATTGGTCAAGTTTCAGCTCGATATGTAACTTTGGCTCTGAGCAGGAGCGATTTTCGATGTGTTCCATTTAAAATACATGTGATTCCAAAATTCATATTGATATTCGAGTACAGGTACTTCTGCTTCACTGATCTTGACGAAACTTTACACAGAGTAAACTGCAACTGTGAAACGACTATTGGTCAAGTTTCAGCTCGATATGTAACTTTGGCTCTGAGCAGGAGCGATTTTCGATGTGTTCCATTTAAAATACATGTGATTCCAAAATTCATATTGATATTCGAGTACAGGTACTTCTGCTTCACTGATCTTGACGAAACTTTACACAGAGTAAACTGCAACCGTGAAACGACTATTGGTCAAGTTTCAGCTCGATATGTAACTTTGGCTCTGAGCAGGAGCGATTTTCGATGTGTTCCATTTAAAATACATGTGATTCCAAAATTCATATTGATATTCGAGTACAGGTACTTCTGCTTCACTGATCTTGACGAAACTTTACACAGAGCAGGCCAGCGTGCGCCGCGTCGACTTGAGCCTCGAGCGAGTCTATCAGCGTCCAGGTCTCGGCGTTGTATAACAGGACGGTCTCGATCACCGCCTGGAACAGCGCCGCCCTCTGGCGGTCCGGTAGGGCCTCGGACTGCAGGACTGACCTTATAGAACGAAAGGCAGCCCAGGCAAGTCCTCGGCGACGCCGCAGATCCTCGCGGACGTCGGGAACCAGACCGCCGAGGTAGACGAACTGCTGACATCTTGGAAGCTCACTCGCCTGTCCGTCAGCGCCTCGGCAGAAGATTGCAGCCTCGGTGTCGTCCGGCACGCATAGCACGACGGTCTTCTGCGTGTTGACCACCAGGCCGACGCTCGCCGCAACGGCAACCAGTCTGTCCAGCTGTCGTTGGGCGCCCTCGACGGTCGAGGACAGCAGGGCGAGGTCATCGGCGTAGCCAAGCACGCTGAGCCGTCTCTCCGGTTGGCGTCGACCCACGCGTCGCCGCAGCAGGAAGCCGTCGTCGTTGGAAGGCAGAGCAGTCCGTAGCACCCAGTCAAGCACCAGAATAAATAGGAACGGCGCTAGCGTATCTCCCTGGAGCACCCCGGAGGATGTCTCGAAGAAATCCGATAGGCCGTCCGGTGTTGAGACAGCAGCCGTCGTGCCGTGGTATAGCGCCATGACAGCAGAAATCAGCAGGTCTGGCACGTTGTACGCACGGAGCACCTCTGGGAGCGCGTCCCTCACGACCGAGTCGAAGGCCTTCCTGAAATCGACGAAGATCAGGATCAGGGTCAACTGGCGGATGCGCGCCTCCTCGATGACTCGCCGAAGAGCCAGGATCTGCGTCACTGTGCTGCGATGGGGCCGGAATCCGTTCTGCTCAGGCCACAGGTACGGGTCCAGCACAGTCTGTAACCGCGATAGCAGCATGCGGTTGAACAGCTTCGCGGCGCAGGACTGTAGGCAGATGCCTCGATGCTCCTCGAGCTTGGTGGTGCCCGGCTTCTTTGAAATGGCGACGATGTGCGCCGTGGTCCATTCGTTTGGCGCCACCTCACCGGAAAGCACGCGGTTCATCACTCTGGCGACCTCAGTGGCCACGCAGTGGATCCGCAGCGCCTCGGTGGGCACCTCGTCCAGACCAAGCGCTTTGCCGCCCGGCGACTGCCGAGCGAACTTCACAACGTCGGCTGTGCTGACTGGGGCAACGTTGAAGCTCTCCTCCGCTGCAACGGCGTCTCCGGCGGCAGCCTCAGATTTTCTGGAAGCGGAGGGGGCGGCGCGTTGACAATGGCGGCGAAGAACTCGCGCAGCTCGTTCCTGCGCTCATCCGGAATGTCGCCTGCCTGGTTGAGCGCGATGCGCCGCTTTCGCCCCGTCAGAGTGTTGATGACGGACCAGGCCACGCGCCCTCTGGCATCGGGCCCTGCGGCAGAGACGGCTTGGATGGCGTCATCGACAGCGGACTGCTGCCGCTGCAGTTAGACAGCTGCCAGAGCCTCCTCCGCCTCGCCAGTTTGCCGCCCACTCAGACGGAGCCTCTCCAGATCTTCCCTCGCTTCGTCGATCGCGGGGTCGTCCTGCCAGACCGGCTGCCCGCGCTGGGCCGGTCGCATCAGCGGGACTGCTTGCTCCGCAGCGGCTCGAACTGCAGCGCTCACCTCCGCGTACTCGGCTCCTCCACGCTTGTCGCCCAGCGCAGTGACAAAGGCACCGGCAAAGCGACGCCGCGTCTCGGCGTCCCTGAGCGCGCGGTAGTAGCCCCGCGGTGGCCGCTTTGGCGGACGGTAGAGCGGGTCCCGAAGCCGAAGGTCGCAGATGAGCAGCCGATGGTCGGACCGCAGAGCCAGCGGCGTAATGGTGCGGCAGTTAGTGACGCGGCGGCGCTCACGAAAGCGCACAAGCACGTGGTCGAGCTGTGCCAGCCTCCGCGTAGCGTTCCGGCCGCGCGCGTTCCTCCGCCTCCGCTTGCAGCCCACGAAGGTCGCGAGCCTGCCCGGTGACTTGCGGAATCTGGTGTTGGCCGACACCATGTCCTGTCTCTCCAGGAAGTTCTCTAGCGCTCCGGTGTTGCCGTTCTCGCGCGCTGTCACAAACAGCGATCGCTCGGACCTACGCAGAACTGCGTTCAGTTTCCGAGAATGACCACTGTGTCACGTTGCGCCATCTCCTCCACCTGTACTCGAATATCAATACGAATTTTGGAATCACATGTATTTTAAATGGAACACATCGAAAATCGCTCCTGCTCAGAGCCAAAGTTACATATCGAGCTGAAACTTGACCAATAGTCGTTTCACAGTTGCAGTTTACTCTGTGTAAAGTTTCGTCAAGATCAGTGAAGCAGAAGTACCTGTACTCGAATATCAATATGAATTTTGGAATCACATGTATTTTAAATGGAACACATCGAAAATCGCTCCTGCTCAGAGCCAAAGTTACATATCGAGCTGAAACTTGACCAATAGTCGTTTCACAGTTGCAGTTTACTCTGTGTAAAGTTTCGTCAAGATCAGTGAAGCAGAAGTACCTGTACTCGAATATCAATATGAATTTTGGAATCACATGTATTTTAAATGGAACACATCGAAAATCGCTCCTGCTCAGAGCCAAAGTTACATATCGAGCTGAAACTTGACCAATAGTCGTTTCACAGTTGCAGTTTACTCTGTGTAAAGTTTCGTCAAGATCAGTGAAGCAGAAGTACCTGTACTCGAATATCAATATGAATTTTGGAATCACATGTATTTTAAATGGAACACATCGAAAATCGCTCCTGCTCAGAGCCAAAGTTACATATCGAGCTGAAACTTGACCAATAGTCGTTTCACAGTTGCAGTTTACTCTGTGTAAAGTTTCGTCAAGATCAGTGAAGCAGAAGTACCTGTACTCGAATATCAATATGAATTTTGGAATCACATGTATTTTAAATGGAACACATCGAAAATCGCTCCTGCTCAGAGCCAAAGTTACATATCGAGCTGAAACTTGACCAATAGTCGTTTCACAGTTGCAGTTTACTCTGTGTAAAGTTTCATGCTACGGGTTGCTTTTAGTATTTTGCTTTTGTTAAAATTCGAATATCAATGCGAATATCAATGGGGAAACAAATGCGTGTCGATCGGATCGGACCTGTGCAGATAAATGGTTAAAACTGAAATTTAAATACTATAACGGGGTTATCATGTTTCTCTGAAATACCGTGATAAACAAAATTAAACATACAAACAAACAATAACTTTTAAAAATAAATTGCAACATATCACTATTGAAAATCTTCACAATGTAAGAAACTAAATTTTACTTCTCATTCTTGAAACGTTTTTTGTCTGCCAGCAGATGAACAGACTCGCGCGATTTAAACCAACAGGACTAAAATTCTGAAATGTATTTTTATTTTAAATAACTGTAAAACCGAAAAATATTGCTTCGTAATATCTTCGTTGCGTGCTAGCCCGTTCACTGATTCATTCCTGGAATTTTTTATTATTTAAGCAAGCGCGTTGATACTAGACAGAATGGGAGAAAACTTAGATATTACTGACAGAAAGTCATGCTAAACGATATACACTCAGCAACATAAGTGTCCACCCTTGCGCCAAGGGTCAATGGGCAGCACGATCGATGGTTTCGCCAATTGGTTTTGGGCCATAGACAAATGAGCAAAAAGGGCAGGAAAGTGTAAATACCGATATCTGGTGTCACAGACAAACAGGGAAAAGCGTTACAGTACAGGGTTTACTGGAGGCATCTGGCCGCAGGTGACAACGATAGTCCGCTAAATGACTGATTGGCGCACTCTGTGTTGGCGGTCCAGATCACCGGATATGAACTCGATTGAGCACGTGTGGGATTTCCTGAAGCGCACGATTCGATACAACAATCTCTATCCCCCTACATGTAGAACATGGTCCAGCTGTGCAATGCGCTTTCAGTCGCGTGGCAACAGCGTCCACAAGACTTTCTGCGGCGCCTTGTTCGGGAATGCCTCGCCGAGTGAGCGGTCTGTTGGGCTTGCTATAGCTCGTGGTTGCTATCTATACCTGTCACTGACTGTGCTTTAGACATGTACACAGCGTGGAAATGGGCATGGACTTGTTTCGCTGTTCATTCTTATTTAGCCTTATTTTGATTGTCTATGGCCCAAACATAGTTAAAAACCTTTCAATCCCTAATCGTCCAGCTAGTGTAGCCTTTTGTGCAGACGTGGACACATCTCAATGTTGCTAAGTGTAGTGTAGGTCCCCGTTTATTTAAATAACGGATCTTTTCGGTTAACAAGCAAAGTAATTCAGATGACAAATTATCTAGAAAATAATCTGTCACAATCTTGCACACTGCGAGGGGGATAATCTCTGCCATTAAATCACACGACCGATGTAAACAGAAGTGAAAGTTGGATGTACAAGCCACGTGCCACGTGATCACACGAAAATTATCCACATTTAAAGCATGGAACACTAGCAGTCCTTGAGTTGAAGTTTGAACAAGCCGTAAAATAAACAATCTTATTCTGTCAAATGCTCAATGAGCCTTCTCACATTTTTTCGGGGTCTTGAAGAGAGGTCAGCGTCCTCTTGGCTGCTGGAAACAAATCCTGATTCTCTTGTTTTGCAAATGCTTTAGTTTGCAGTCAGACCCCTCAGCAATTTTTACGAACTACGAACCCATATAATTATGAGTACACACAAATACAGCATTAAGTTCATAAGCAATTCTAGCTTTTTCGTTTGGCTATTTGATACGAGCGTATCTTATTTATCCAAGGCTTAACAGTTTGAACTATTACGTAAATAAAAAACGATGCAATTGATTTCTCAATCTTTTAATTATGGACACTTACTGCAAATTTGAAGAAGCCAAACTGTATCCTCATTTAGTAGCCGTAAAGTATATAAAAATTACATAATATAATTAAATATGACATTATTGGACTTACAATTCGAGCTTCGCGTGATATGGTTAAGTTTGATTAAACGGAGACCGGGATTTCACGCATTGAGAGCGATAAGTGGAGATCCAATGATACCAGCACAATTAGACTAAAAACATATTTACAGTAGTTGTTTTGGTTTGACAAAAATGGTAAAAATGCACGTCGAAGTAAAAAAATTAAATAACCAAACAGAGATTTATCGGGAGTTACTATGATTAAATAGCAAAACAGTAAAGACTGACATGGAGGTTTTTCACATCCAAAAAACAATATCGAAATATTAAATAGGAGTAAAAAAGCTGCATTAGAAAATGAAACACAAACGCGATACAAATGTACGAGTAAAACAGTTTGGACAATAAGCGCGATTCGAAAACAATTGCTAATTTGTTTTGCTAAGCCAGTGCTGATACAGAAACAGACCAGGGTTTACTATTTATAATAGGCGGATCAGACAATTAACAGTTTTGCTAGTCTATTCAATTGCAGTGCTACCAATGACGCATTGGCCAGTCGCGCCGCTTACTCGTCTTCCTCTTCTTCGCTCTCATCTTCGTCGTCATCGTCGCCTTCGTCGGCGTTGCTAGCTGCGGCCTTGGCGCGCTTGCCAGGCGTGAAGTTGCCCTGCTTGTAGGCCTTCATCTCCTGCGGGTTTTTACAAGTTAAGAATATGTTATCTGAATATACTCAAATCTATAAATATTATAAATAAGTTTGTCTGTGTGTGTCTTGCAATTAAACTCCTAGACTACTGGCAAGTCAGCGTCGTAAGTTATATGGGAAAATTGTAAATTTTCCCGATCAGGCTTGTAGGCTATTTTGATCTTCATTGTCACATTTTTTGAATTTATTAGTCTTGGTTGACGGAGATGATATTGATTGATAGTCGTTTACCAGGGGATTTTGATAGAATTCAGTTTCATGAAGAGCATTTGATGAAGCTCTATTTCACGGAGAGGATTTTGGTGGAGTCCTGTTTCACAGAGATGATTATGATGGAGTCCTGTTTCACAAAGAGTTATGTTTCACGGAGAGGCTTTTGATAGATATGTTTTACGAAGAGGATTAATCGATTTTGATGGATTTGGAGAGGACTTGGATGATGGGATTCGGGTTATGGTATTCAGCTGATGGAGTTCAGGGAATGGAATTCTGGCGATGGGAGTTCTTCCCTTTTCTCCTCCAAAGGAGTTCCACTTTATATAATATTGATCAAGGTACAAGATCCCCATTCTAAAAGTTATGATCCCCGACTCCCCTGAGCAGGCATGCAAGCGCACGAATGCGTAGGCTGTCATACGCACAGGCACACAATCAAAAAGGAGTGTACAGCGGCCCTAACATTGCTGTCAGTGCATTCACTTTCTACCCAGGGTACGGCAAACTCTGGCCCGCAAAGCCTCTCTATCCATTCTCTCTCCTTACTCCCTTCCTCTGGCCCGCAGTCATGCGCTAGGTTCTCTATCTGGCCCTTGAGGTAAAAAGTTCTACATCACTGTTCTACATGTAGAGAAAATAAGACTAAAAACACTAGAACTAAATTAGATGTTAAATTGAATACTAAGATACGCCAGTAAGTGGGCGCAGGGCCCAAACAAGTATATTTATATGACTAATTTAGAGGGGGGTTGACTCCAGATAATAAGGAGAGGGGTGAAGTGCGCGACTGAAGAGAGAGGCGAGAATGGAGAACCAATCAGAAGGCAGCAAGGGAGAGAGAGAGATAAGAATAACAAGATTGAGCTAGACAGAGAGAGAGAAAACGGAGTAAACAGAGACAAGTGAAGGTGAACTAAAGAAATGACTAGGAAAGTCGCGACACTCCCCCAAAAAATGGAACATTTTTTGAATTTTCGAGTACCATTACCAATTGAAATTAATGAGTTAGAATTAGGTCGAATTAAATTGAAAAACACATTCACAATAAATGGTGTATAAAACGATTTGAAAAATACATAATGACTAAGAATTTGAATACAAAAACAGTAGAGCGAATGCAAAATATTAAGACCGAATTTTAAACTTAGATTTTTATTGAGTAGTTTTTGAACCAATGAGAAGACTGAAAAGACTAAATATATCCACCCTCCCCCTTAAAAATTAGCAATTTTTAATTGTAAATGGCTAGTACAGTTTAGAGAAAACATTAACATTGTCAGTTGAGTAAGAGAGCTGAGATGAGAGAGATGAGATGAGATGAGAATCAAGTTGATGAAAAGAACAACTGGAGACGACTAGAGACAACTGGAGACACTGACAAGAGAGGAGGGGACCGAGTGAAGAAGGTTTGACAAAGACCGGTGAGATTGACTGCCGACACCGACTCCGAAGACGTGACGACGGCCCGAGTTGAATTGTGAATATGCCGCCGGCACCGACTCCGAAGACGAGACCGACAGCCCGAGTTGAAATGCGAATATGCTGCCGGCACCGACTCCGAAGACGAGACCGACAGCCCGAGTTGAAATGTGAATATGCTGCCGGCACCGACTCCGAAGACGAGACCGGCAACCAGAGATGAGACGATTGAGAGGCCGGCAGACGAGACGATTGAGAGGCCGGCAACCAGAGACGAGACGATTGAGAGGCCGGCAACCAGAGACGAGACGATTGAGGCCGGCAACCAGAGACGAGACGATTGAGAGGCCGGCAACGAGACGATTGAGAGGCCGGCAACGAGACGATTGAGAGGCCGGCAACGAGACGATTGAGAGGCCGGCAACCAGAGACGAGACGATTGAGAGGCCGGTAGACGAGACGATTGAGAAGCCGGCAAGCAGAGACGAGACGATTGAGGCCGGCAACCAGAGAGGAGACGATTGAGAGGCCGGCAACGAGACGATTGAGAGGCCGGCAAGCAGAGACGAGACGATCAGGAGTCGATGACGGGATGACGAGATGACTGGTGTAGGGCTACGACAACGACGATGGCATGGCCTTTGCCAGCCTTACTGTATTGACTGAATTATTTTTCATTGGGCGCCATGTAGAGAAAATAAGACTAAAAACACTAGAACTAAATTAGATGTTAAATTGAATACTAAGATACGCCAGTAAGTGGGCGCAGGGCCCAAACAAGTATATTTATATGACTAATTTAGAGGGGGGTTGACTCCAGATAATAAGGAGAGGGGTGAAGTGCGCGACTGAAGAGAGAGGCGAGAATGGAGAACCAATCAGAAGGCAGCAAGGGAGAGAGAGAGATAAGAATAACAAGATTGAGCTAGACAGAGAGAGAGAAAACGGAGTAAACAGAGACAAGTGAAGGTGAACTAAAGAAATGACTAGGAAAGTCGCGACACTACATCAGCATTGTCGTACTACTCAGAGTTGATGTCGACATTTTTAAAAGTATAAAAATATTATAACTTATGCAAGGAAGTGAATTAACCAAAGTAAACCTACCATCTCGTATCGCTGTCGGTCGCGGGCGACTTTCTCTTCGTACTTTTTCTTCGAAGTGCAGTTCTCCCAACGGCGTCCCATCTCTTTGGCGACATCGCCGACTCGCCAGGTTGGATTGGCGGCTTGCACCTTCGGGCGCTCATCTTGGCAGAATAAAAAGAAAGCGGATAGGGGCCGCTTCGGTTGGTTTGGATCCTTTTGCTTCTTGCGCTTGCGGCCTTTGCCTCCGTCGGCAGGCACGTACGACTTCATCTCGCGGTTAAAGCGTTCCTTGTCTCGAGCGGCCATGTCTTCAAATCGCTTTTTCTCCTTGGCGTTCATTGTCTTCCACTTCTCGGCGCACTTTTTAGAGAACTCGGTGAACACTACAGACTCGTTCGGGTGCTTCTTTTTGTGCTCTTCGCGAATAACTTGCACAAAGCAAGCATAGGCGGTCATGGCGCCTTTTGGTTTTGCACTGTCTTTTACCATGCTAGAGCTGAGAGTGTCAGGTTCTGCAAAGTAAAGTTTCAGTAGTTCAATATAAGATATAAAAACAGTGGTTAGGGTTTGTGAGGCCCCTTTTCCTTTAAAAGTGAAAAATAGCAAAATAAGATTATTGCAAGTGAAAAAAGGGTAAGTCTCATTTTTGGTAAACACATGGCCAGTGTAAATCAGAGGGGTTGCGCATGTATCATCTGGCACCTTGGGTCCTTTAAAACTTTACAAAAGCAATCTGGTCCGCTAAAATTTTGGTGTCTTATGTCAGCTCTCTGCTCTCTAATATCCTCTAATCCCTTTTCTCTCATCTCCTCCCTTATTTCCTCACCTCACTTTTTCCTAGCTAATCTCCTTTCTCTATTCCCTCTTTTCTCTTTCAATCCTCTGGCCCATGGTCATGTGCGAGGTTCTTTATCTGGCCTATGAGGTATAAAAAGTTTGCCAACCCCTGGTCTAAAGTAAACCTAATACAATTGAGCAAACCTAATACAAAAAATAAAAATACAAGAGTGGGAAAGAGATATACTTTTAGGAATCAATATCAACACTAAAGACAAAGGGCCAAATAATTATAAGCAAAGGCATTTGTGAAAGCATCTTAGTCAATAAAGAAGAATTAGCAAGGAAAAAATCTGGGCAATTAAATACAAAGAAATTTGGGCCATCCCTAAAAATTGGCCATTTTAAGCCTGGCCCCAATTTAAGCCTCACCCTTACCACTGATTATAGAAGTAATGAGCACATGAAAAATTGATTAAAATCTCCTATAGAACTAGGATTTCAATAGTGAAGCCCTGACCAACCTAGAAGATGAACACAATAATGCAATCTAGATTTTATTTTAAAAACATATATGCAAGACCCCTGAGACTTTCCATATCATAGATCACATCTTTCCCTATTAAGCCAAGAATAATACACTGCAAATATTTGCAGCTAAAACCATGGACAAAATCTAAATGATTTCATTAAGGAATTACTAGATTTAGACTATTCCATTGAAGAGCAATTTGTTCTAAAGTCAAACAATACTATAGCCTAAAGACTCACAAAATATTTTATTTGTCTATCAATTTGCACTATAGGGGGGGGGCCTTTGATGTACAATAAAATCACATATTGAATCAATGAGATCCTTGGTATACAGCTTCTTTGATGAATTTTATATTAAAAAACAATTGCTTAATCTTATCTATTTTTTATAGATACAAGAATTAATGTAGCCAAGGGGGGATACAAGGAATTTGTTTCCCCTTGGAGATAGCCAGGAAGTGTAAATTTTTTATTGCTTTGTATTTAGCTTATATCGCTAACATTGGATATAAATTAATGCATCTATACATGCGCAACAGTCGGCTGAGTCAGCCAACCAATTTGGTAGCCAGCAAGGTAAGTTGCAAAAATGCCTACCCAAGTAGTACTAAGTAGATAATGAGGCATTTTGCTTTAATAGGAAAGTCATAGTTACTCCTGCCATTTATTCAAAGTTGCATTAATTTTGCTTTAGGGTTTTTTATATGTAAGTTACATTTTTGGCCAAAAACTGTCACATTTTTTGTTAAAACTAAGTCACATGGCCAACCAAATTTTGGAGGGTGTGCATGTATGAATGTATGTCTTTTCCTTTGATATAAATCTTAGTTATATACTAAACTATATTATATAAAGTTGAATATCTAAATACACTACATTTATAGTTATATATACTAAACAATATTATATAAAGTTGAATATCTAAATACAATACATTTATCTATCTAAGTCTATTGGGGTCTTGCAGCTTGTATACTAATGATTTGTAATATTTACTAGGGATTAATTGACTGTGATTTTTTTGTGCATTATTGGAACTAGACAGTGTGTGAAACCATGTGTGACCATGAATTTTTATAACATAAATTTTAATTTAAACATAGAACTATTAGTATTAATACTATGAAGTCTAATAATTTTTATCAACTTTAAGGTTTGTTTTGTTTTATCTACAAAATAATAATATAACTCTAATGAACATGGGCTTCTTTATGATAATTGCCACCAATGGGTATATCAAGTTAGCCTATAAAAGGTATGATTTATATATACATATATGTTTCAAAGACATTTGTATTTTAGATATGCTCATATAGCAAAAATATTACTCAAGACATATAAGTAGCCTAGCTTTAGAAAGGAAAGACTTTTGCTTAGAAGCCATACTCCTAATCATGTATTATACCCAAAAGTTTGGGTATGCATTGGCTTTGCATAATAAAAGTTAGGCATGCATAACTCATAAGAAAATAGTTTATATATAAGATTAGAAATAATAAGAAAAGAAAAGAAAATAAGAAAACAAGATTATATATATACCTGGTATATATTATATAGAATTATATGGAAGAGTTAGTGTTAAATGGGAAAAAGATTGAAACTTTTATCTTTAAATGTAAATTTTTTGTTTTCTACTTTTTAAGCTCAAAAAACATTTAAACAAATGTTTTGTGCTATTGATTTACTACTATAAATGATAGGTTAAAGGCAAAGAAAGATAAATAATTAATCAAATTAGCCAAAAAGCATCTTTTACATAATATAATCTATAATCACAAAAAGTTCATTTACTCTAGCAAAGTAAAAAAGGTAATTTATTGTTGCAATACTAGCTTAGTCTTAGATTTGAGAGTATAGGCATACATTCATAAATTGATTTTTTTGTATGCAAATTTATATTTCTTTAATTTTTGTTTAGGTATAGGCCTACACCCAGCATGATTTAGACTGTGGCATAGAAGTGTCACATAGAAGCAAGTCAGATGATATCTAGCTAAATAATATTGGGGTAGGGTGATCTGCCACGTTGAATTGGTGAAATTGCAACCCGTTGTGCAAGTCTGTCATGACCCCTTTTTGCGTCACTCAGTACACCACCCCTGGCCCCATCTATCACCCCATCTTTTGCCAAAGTAAAATTTTTGTTTTTTTTTTCCATTTGCGTTATTAGTGTCATTCATTGCCCCATTGTTTGCCCTATCCTCTGCCTTACCCCCCTGCCTTGCAGCCCCATCTATTGCCCCATCCCTGTCTGGATGGCACAATTTTTCCATTTATAAGGCCAATTCAGACTGCCAATTTGTCATGCTTTTCCATCTTTATTGTTTTAATTGTTTGGTTTGTTTCTTTGTTAGTTTGTTTGTTTATCCTGCTTGCTTGTTTATCTTCTTAGTGTGTTTAATAGTTTGCCTTTGATTAAATTAGTTTAGTGTATTTGCCTTTTATTAGTTATTTGTCTAGCACCTGGCATTAGCCGCGATCATTCTTGTAAATAATAATAAAATATTTGTTTAACATTGCCTGCTTAATAAATAATAACTAATAAATTCAGTAATTAATCAAAGCCCTTAATAGTTTATCTTGAGTTATTTGCCCATGGGGCATTAAACAACCAAATTAATCCCAACTCTAAACAAGCTGAGATCTCAACATTCCATAATACGAAATTACGGTGGTGGCAGCATTACTTTACTAACAGTAATCAGTTCAGCAACTTAGAAAACAGATTTACAGTGTCTAGACCTTTGAGTCTACAAACTGAATGACTATGCCTATTCAAGACTACTTGACTACGATTACGACTACCCTTCCCCTGGACTTGAGAACCTGGCTGTCGGAGTAAAACAGGAGGAAATAATTTGTTGTGATTCATCTATGCAATTTCTGGCTTTATTTGTGCAAATGCAACGCCAATCGGTTTTGAAGAACGCCATGACTAGGGACACAGCGGCCATGCCTCTAACTCTATGCCACGGTGGCCGTGTCTTTAGCTGTGTGGACTCGTAGCATGGCCGCCGTGTCCCTAGCTCTGTGTATAGGGACACGGCGGCCGTGTTCCTAGTAATCTACCACTTACATGCCTGGGGGCACGGCAGTTGTCTCTGAACAATGGGCTTTAAATGCAACATGATGCGCTAACATATATGTATATAAAGTAATTGCACGGTACTATATGTATTTTTGTAAGGTACTCTAGGCATGGTAGGTAAGAAGTTCAATTCTTAAATTATATTCCTGCAAACAGTCAATTTCAACAAAAATGCTCAAGATATGTACGCATCAAAAAGCAATAATAAATAGAACAAAAAACGAACAAGTTTGCGCGTTCCATGACACAGTATACTTGTGCGATATAGTAGTATAATTTAAAAGGAGTTTTAGTATATTGGATTGACACAATAACAATATTTGACTGTCTTTATGGACACTACCGGCAATGTTTGAGCTACCTTACATACATGTATCAACATACATGCGCAACCTTGGGAATCACCCGGCCGTTTCTATTGGCAACACACACATGTAAGTCGCTATTGGCTGAGAGCAGTCACGTGACTACTATTCTGTCCAATAGCGAATTACGTGTGTGTGTTGCCAATAGAAACGGCCGGGTGAATCCCTAGGTTGCGCCCAAGCATGTGTATCAAATCATGTTGCATTTAAAGCCATTGTTCAGAGACAACCGTCATGCCCCCAGGCATGTGAGTGGTAGATTACTAGGAACACGGCCGCCGTGTCCCTATACACAGAGCTAAGGACACGGCGGCTGTGCCACAAGTCCACACAGCTAAAGACACGGCCGCCGTGGCTCTAGGCATAGAGTAGCGTGGTAGCTAGGGACACAGCGGCTGTGTCCTTAGACATACAGTTAGAGGCACGGCCACCATGTCTCTAGTCATGGTGTTTGAAAAAACCCCAAAGAAAAAACCAAATTTCCAAAGTGACCAAAAAATTTATTCAACTTCCTTTGCCCCACTTCAATATCAAGCTAACTAGCTAAGTAACATGCATTATAGGCCCTAATTAAAATAGATTATACATATAGGCAATTTCAACTGACTAGGCCCTAGGCCTAGGCAGTAAAGGACTTACAAAAGCTTAATGTCCTTACTTTTTTTGCCTAGCCATGCTATGTAATACACATATAGCCCCCTTATAGTAATTTGGTTATTTGGTATATAATAGATAGGCCTAAGACTTTTGAAGTTATAAAAATGGCAGTGCTTATCCCCATGGTACCGTAGGAATAATTTCTGTCTTATTCCAACGGTACTGTGCGAATAATTTTCTGCTTATCCGCATGGCACACTGAGGAGATAGCTGCCCTATCTTCTACATATGCCGTGCAAATAATTTTTTGCTTATCCACATGGCACACTGACGAGATAGCTGCCTTATCTTCTACACATGCCGTGTGGGAAGTTTAGTATATACAATTTGAGTGCAGTATAATAACTTTGTTGAATTATTATTGAATAAGTATACAGAAGGGTATCAGTAAAGCAGAATAATACATATTTACACATGCATATACTAGTCTAGAACTGATTCGAGTTTATACATCAAGATCAACAGCTTTTTAGTATCCTCAGTTCAAATTCCCTTTCAATAAGCTATAAACTATTCATGCACAGCATATATATATAGCAGATAGGGCAGCTAGTAAAATAGAGGGAATAAAACAGAAGACGTGTAGGGCAGCTATCTCGTCAGTGTGCCATGCGGATAAGCAGAAAATTATTTGCATGGCATATATAGAAGATAGGGCAGCTATCTCCTCAGTGTGCCGTGTGGATAAGCAGAAAATTATTCGCACAGCATATGTAGAAGATAGGGCAGCTATCTCCTCAGTGTGCCATGCGGATAAGCAGAAAATTATTCGCACGGTACTGTTAGAATAAGATAGAAATTATTCTTACGGTACTGTGGGGATAAGGTTTTACCTATAAAAATATCATACTATGACATATATCATGACAAAGCCATTTAGCTAGACTAGGGACTAGGCCTATCTGATTTGAAGTCTCTATATTAGCATCTATAGATGGAATTCCTAGATAAACAACAAGGTCAAAGCCAAAAGATTAATATAAATCAATAGGCCTAATAGGCCCTAGAGGCCTAATTAAGCTCAATCAATGAACTAGGCCCAAGGCTTATTAATTTTAAATTTTTAATCAACCTTACATTAACATGGCGTTAACATTAGGCTAGATTGGATTTGATTTTGAAGCTTTGATAAAATTCTTAGGGGTCGTACTATAAAGCTGTCATAGCGTAAGTTTGGTCATATGTCGGAACTTTTACACTGCAGAGATGGGAGCTAAGAACGATCTTATCTTACGATGGCTTTATAGAATGGGCCCTTAGTCTTTTTTCAGCAGGTTAGTCATATACTTTAAAAATCAGGAAGCAACTTCTTTATTTAGGTAAATTAGGTAAAAATTTGACTAGGCCTAATTATACATAAATTTAAATAAAATTTTATAATGACAAAATGATTGATTGAAGTAGGAGAGAAATGGAAATATTTATAGGGGCCTAAGCCAATAAAGATGATCGCAGGTTGACTTAAATAGGCCTAGCATCAGACGTAACATAGACGACGTTGATATGTTACGTCAAAGCGAATTACTAAGCTAACTAGCAAATGGAAATGGGGTCTATATATTATACAATAAGAATATGAGTATGAGTGATGCCATACCTCAAACTCAGTAAAGCTTCGTCGATTTTTACTCTATAAGCAGTGTTTCTTGATTGGAGTAAGGAGTAGAGTTTCACCTGATCAAAACGCCAAAAAGAAATGAGCAGAACAGAATGAAACGCTTATTTGACAATATAATATCACGTGATAAGCTTTCCAGCCAATAAAAGTTGAGCAGTCTCAATTTAACAAATAAACATATTTATTTATATATTCTAAAACAGTTTAGATTCAACAATAAAACTTTTACTAATAGATAGATGGTATAAGTTCGCCTATTTTAATGTAAACAGGCTAAACAGCTTTTGTGATGTTTAAGTAGTGTGTATTTTTAATTTCAGAAATTTGGTAAAGTGGCCCTCGCTTGGTCCAAGTAAAATAAAGAGAAATTTATTCTTTATTTCAGAAATTTATTTTAGACGTGTACGATGTACACTAGTGAATACAAAATCCCGAGTTTCGCTAATCCCGGGATTCTCGGGAGCACGAGAAATGCCCGCAGACGAATTGCCCGCCGAGATTTGCCCGCAGGAGATTTGCCCGTGGAGATTTGCCCGCCGAGCTTTTCCCGCGGAGATTTGCCCGCAGTGCATTTTGCCCGTGAGCGAATTGCCCGTGGAGATTTGCCCGCCGAGAATTGCCCGCCGAGATTTGCCCGCAGTGCAATTCGCCCGCGAGTGAATTGCCCGCGAGCGAGTTGCCCGCCGAGTTTTTTCCCGCCGAGGTTTGCCCGCAATGCTTTTTTCCTGCAGCGCATTTGGCAGCTAGATTCTGTCTGCATTGCCCCCCCCCCAAAAAAAATATGCATTTGATATGCAGTTACTATCAAAACGTTTTGATCGTGTAAATCTCTTTATTGAGATTAACACGTACTAAGCATTGGGAAGGCTATGCAGACAAAATCTGCCGCGTCGCCAAATGCGCTGCAGGAAAAAGGCATTGCGGGCAATTCTCGGCGGGCAAATCTCCACGGGCAATTCGCTCACGGGCAAAATGCACTGCGGGCAAATCTCCGCGGGAAAAGCTCGGCGGGCAAATTTCCACGGGCAAATCTCCTGCGGGCAAATCTCGGCGGGCAATTTGTCTGCGGGCAATTCTCATGGACCCGGGATTCTCGGGATCGGGATATCCGACTTTGAAAATCCCGGGATTCTCGAGGATTCCGGGATCCCGGGATTGAAAAGGTTTCTAATTTTTGTTGGTGCAATTTTGGTTTACGAAGCCATCAAATATGATTTTAAAGGGCTTTGAATGATAAAAGTACAACAACAACAACAAAATACGCGACCCCGCATTCACAGTTAGGGCAGGGCGCGTCAGATGGCGCGCCGCAGAGCCTGGGAGCGAACAAAGTCCGCTCTGTTGGCAGTGTCGGGCGCCCCCGGCGTCGCACAGGAGGCAGTCCACGTATCGACGGGTTCGGGCCTGACCACGCCTGAATGGACCCTGCAAGGTGAGCAGCAGGACGTCCTGAACAATATTCTGCCCAATATACTTTTTTAAGATTTTAAGACTTTTGAATAAAGTCTAACAGAATAAAAGATTTTGCAAACAAGAAACTGACAATGAGCTTTGAATTGGAGTGTGATGTACGGGCTGGCGTAGACGTGCTTTTTTACATGCCAGTATCAGCTCAGAAAAATCACACTTAAATGTGATGTCACCTGGGGGAATGATACTGTAGCTTACAGCAGAGCTATGGCCCGAGGTACTGATACATGGGTAGAAGGGGATCAGACCTCACCCTCCCAAGGGCACTTGCCCTATAGATGGAGAATGGGTACATGTAGCTTGGGTTGTGGTCCGATAGCAAGGTCTCACTGTTCTAATCCCAACACTACGTCTAAGGAGTTTTGAAGGTAAGGACTGCATAAAAGGCTCTCTCGATGGTCAATCCCGGGATTATATTCTCTAATGTACACGTGTACATGCACTCACCAACAGTCTGTTGTGTACTTGTAATTTGCGTTAATTTCAGCGATCAAAGCATACTTATTTGCTTATGGCTCTATTACCCATGCCTCTTTGCTCCTATTTTATGCATGCGAGAAGTGAAAACCTATAAAATACGAGTATTAAATAAAATAACCAGAAAAGACGCGACTTGATATGATCCACGATAACTGTATGCATTTGGTCATTGGCAAGCTAATTGTCTCTTTTCTTATGCAACACAGTCAAAACGCCACCCTAGCTCGACCCATGCAGTGCGCCTGAGCGAGAGTTGGAAAACCTTGCGTCATTGCAGTGTAGTGAGCTGAAGTCAATCGCTGGGTGGCGGTTTGGACTGCATGTTCCTGAGTAGCAAAGGCGCACCACATGACAAAATGTAAATTAAAACTTAATATTTTATACACATACCCCCAGTAGTAAAATCGATGGCGAATTCTTTTTTCGGGATGGATGCCAAACATGGTTATTACATTCGTATGGTTGTAAAGTCGGCCGTATTGAGTCATATTTTCGTCCTAAACAACTTATAGAATATATAGCCAATAATTCATTTTAATAATTTACAGCTCATTGTAAAAGAACACTAAGGCAATCGATTATTCACAGGTTACTGAGAATTTTAGACAATTAGGGTCAGTTTGCGAGTTGTCAGCATTTCATCGATCTCGATGGTCTGGTTCCCGTATGGATCCTACGGCATCGTCAAAAGGGACCTCCATGAGTCCCTTTTGTTCAGTCATTCTGTGATGGCGTTCATTCAATCCGGGGCCCTACCTAAAGACGACGACTGGCGATAGCGTGCGCCAACGCTACGACTACTACGGCTTTGACCTGCATCCAAGCAAACCTGTTGCTCCGACGTGACTCAAGCTGGCAGACTTCTTATTTCCGCATCGAGTCGTAGTGTCCATATTCGGTACACGAGGTGAATTTTTTTTAATTCACAAAATACGTTGCAACTGAGGAAGCTGGAAATGCTGGTATATATTTTCTATTGAACGATTGCTTGCTGTGGCAGCTAACTCGATTTTATTTTGAGTGTGGCAAGCGACTGCTGCAGAGGCGTCACAACAAAGAGTATAAATATGGTTCAAAAAGATTGAAAATCTTGTCAAATCCTTTCGTGATATTGCTCTGATAATAACATTTTCTATACAGAGCTACAAAGTGTCTTAATTGACGAAATCCTCGTATCGTAATTGCCATTCTGTTAATCATGTGTATCCTCCAGGTAATCAATCCCTTGAATTTTGGTATGGTCTTCAACCGGCCGAAGTGCTGGCAGCAGCATCCGCCTGCACCGACATGCCAGCCGTGGCCTGCATGGCCATCTCTATATTGTCCACGCGGTTTGGTCCGTGCTTCATCAGCATATAGATCTGCATTAGGTGAGCGCAATCATGAAGAAGCTATTGAGGAGACTTAAAGTTTACAGCAAAATGAAACACTGGGATATTAAAGGAGAGAGGGTGCAATTAAACATTTGAAGTCCTACCCACCTACGTAGGTGTCGTTAAGTTAAGAATTGTTTAAGATGCCTGAGAGCTCTCTGGTGCTGAACAGGATCTGCTTCTATATTTTGGGAAAGATCATGTTAATGCAAAAGGTGAACACACAAGCATCGGTAGATGCAGGTGGTGGTCAAAAAGGAACCAGGCCTTAAGATGGCTTGGTCCCCGATATTTTCACGCCGAGAACTATCGCATCTAACGCCATCTCACCTTGCTGCCAAACACCAGTAACAGAGTGGTGCTGGTGCACAGGATAATGCACGCAGCCACCAACCCAATCCGGAGTTCCTGTCCTTCTGAGGGCATGGCGAACACTAGCACAACGCCGATCAGCCCCATCACCAAGGTGTTGTACACGCAAACTCCAATTTTCTTCGAATCGTTTAGCGCCTCAACATGAACGGTGCGTGTTTCCCAGGCGAAAAATATTCCAAACAGTAGAAGAAAGCCTGGAACACAATTTAGAGAGCATTATGCCCTGGACTGTGACTACTTGACTAATTTCTACTGCTATCATCTCATCGTACGTAATCACGCACCCTTGACGCCGATCTCTATGCCAATCCACATGTTCATGTTGGTACAGACGCACTCGTCAATGGTGGCTCGAAGTAGGGAGCCCTGCTCCGTTTCCTATCAGGTTAAACGGTTACGGATGATCGGCTTGAAATTATTTGGTCGTACGTGTCAAATTGTTTATATATGCTCTTACCACAGCCGGTAAACTTGTTGTTTGCACCTGCAGAGGGTCGATACCAGCCCAGATGCCAAAGATGACAACATCTACCGCTACGACGACCAGAATCACAGCGAACAGGTGAAAATCTTTGATGGCCTGGATATGGGAAAGTTGGAACTTGATAGACAAGCGATGGACATGTAGTAGGAAAAAAGCTAAAACGATTGCCAAACAGACTCGCTCAATTGTGTCATTCTAAGGCTGTGGTAAAGATTGCTTTTATTTAGGGTATATCCCTTAGCAGGTTGTGAGATCAGCAGCACACACAATGGTATAAGGTTACAGTATTTCACAATAGTTATATCTTGCAAGGGGGCGTATAAATCAAGGCGACAGCTAGTCGACCCGCAACCACAGATACTAAAATTACTAGATAGGCCACTCAGGCACATATACTTAGTAAAACAGCTTTCTGCTTTCAGTTCAGTAGCAAAGATGAATACATAAACTATTTTATGAAAATAAAGGCAGCAGAAATGATTTTGATAAGTTTAGAAGCCAAGCTTACAAGGAGCGTAAACAACTTGCTAATTGGTTCAGTAATAATGTACACTGGCCAGTCCACTGGAATGTACATGGCAGCTTTAGGCTAGAATTTCGGGGAAGGCAATAAAAATTGGGGCGGATAGTGTGGAAAGGCGCGGTTGGAGGAGGGTTAAAGCTAGGTGTGTAAGAGCCATAAATGAGCCTTGGCTTTAAAATACATTAAAATGCTTCTATTTAACCTACTACTGAACTGAAAGTAGCTTACACGCAAATGTGCTGAGTGGCCCATCTAGTTATTCTACTATCTTTGCCCGCAACCAACGAGGAGGCAAGCAGCTTTGCCCATTCTGATGATCCTGCACGCTAATCGTTTGGCATGTTTTACACTCTGACCTTTGAGACGGCTCCTCATGGGCGAAAATTGCACGAAAAACCCCCGTAACAATTTTTTGTAGCGTGGTCACACACGGAATCGAACTTTGGTACTACTGGCCGGAGTGCGGCGCGTTAACCGCTGCTTTACCCCATACGTACTTTACATTTGTGCTCAGTCTCTGTTCTAGTCGTGAGAGGCACATTCCGTTGAAATGAACATCTCAATGGACGCAAAGATCGACGATCGACGATCGAATCCCCTCAAAATCCTGTTCTGTTCTGCCACTGGAAATCCCCCACGTCATAATCCTGCTGCGTGCTTAGTATTCGAGTTGTTAAGCAATCCTGTGCGTGATTATCGTTATTTGGGCCAACCAGTGCTGTTGATTTAGCTTCGTGACGGTAAACTTCTCAACTGAACCCAGAGGCATAGACTCAAGAAGATCCGGTTCAGACACGAGGGTCGATGCATACGTTTGTAGTCGCAAACTGAAGACTGTAGACGTGAGGAGGCCTTATTGGATTATCTTGGCATGAGCACGGATAATTTTTTGTCTAGTACGAGAAAATAGGTGACCGTTAAGCCGACTATAAGTACACCCACTGTTCTTGTTCGTGAATATAATAAACCTAGGAGAGCTCGCAGCCTGAGGAGCAATATGCGATGGTGGAGGTGTAAAATTTATAAATCAATGATAATCCAATAAAATATGTCCGATTGTAACAACAACTTAAAATACACTCATTCATACGCATTCATATGCGTGTCTGTGTAACATGCATAAATTCCAATCTGCGCCCATCTCGTAGTTCAACAATCTCGATTGGAATTCAACAGAGTGCTTTAAATAGAGTTCACTATAATTGATTTCGAATTCATAATTTCAGCAACAAGTAAGAGGTCCTCGATTGCAATCACTCACCACTCGTCTCAGCTTGACATTGGTGAAGATGCGGTACACACGCCAGGTCTTCGCCAGCATGGCGCCAAACGCGCACGAGTAGCCAAAAGCCAGTAGGACGGCCTGCAACCAGCAGAGGCCGACCCTGATCTGCCAGTAGGAGTTCACGGACATCGCGATGCACGAGGCGTAGCACAGCAGGCAGCCAAGACCGATTACATTGTTTACATAGGGACTGCTCAGTTTAATGAGGCGAAGCTCGCGATAATAAAAGTTCACACCGACTGCAATCAGGCATAGCGCGATACCAATTGATGAAGCCGAGATTAGGGTTACAGTGCTGGGCCAGCTCAGCATCAGACGCTGGACTAGGACTCCGGGACTGTCCACTGGGGGCGTGCCGTCTGGAAGATCCAGTGCCAATGTTCATTTGTAAGTTTGAAGGCAGCAAGTCTTAGGGAGATCAGTACGAGTACTGTGAGCTTCTAAATGAGAATCCAAAAGTGATATAGTCCCAATAGTTAGTCTTCTGTACTCTTCGTCGCTTCGCATGTAATTGTTTTACTCACGCTGATTCACACCGATTCAAGCTTCATTTCACATCTCTTTTACCGCTAATTGTCTTTTAATTATGATACGAGCGGATATTAAAAGTGTGACTGGATTACCAATATAATAACAAAGATTTAAGGTACGTACAGTTAACACGAATAAATAGTTTAGCCTTAATATATATATAGCTAAAATGCACGTTAACTAACTCATTTCGCTTACGTGCAAACCAGAGATCCTCAGTCCAGTTGGCTATTGCAGTTGACGGATCGTAAGTTCCCACAAGGTGACGCTTCAGGCCTACACGAGAAATGTTTTTGTTTGGGATGAGAATGGGAAACTATATGCCAGATGACAAAAAGTGACAACTGGAATCGTTTATTCCTGAAGCAATCAAACAGCCATCGCAAAATTCATTTCTTTTGGTGGTAAGTAAAAGCTTAAAACTCTTGACATTACATATAACTTGGTCGATTCATTTTTGAGCACGGGACTGATGAAGAGCTAGGATTGCTCAATACAAAGAAACAGGTTTCCCTGATGCTTCTCACCTCTCAGCTGGTAGAAGAGGACCATGGATGAGCGATCTCCTTGACTGTCAAACATTACCTTACCCTGTTGAGACGAGGTTGAATGAAAATTGAAATTAATAAAAGCTGAAGAATGAAAGATGAAAGATAGGCCGGAACACGCCTAACCTGCAGCATACAGGTAAATAGAAGGCGAGTCTCATTCTTTATCTTATTCCAGGGAAGTCTTTTATGCTCTGACGATCTCAAAAACCTTTCCCGTTTAGGGAAAGGTAGCGACCCTCTTTTCCCGACAATGTATTAAGGTGGGTAGCGAGCCTCAGCTAGATCCTTTGTAATAACCTTCTCAAAAGTCGCTAGTCATTTGTTTATCATTTTATGCCAATTGCCATTCATTCAATATGGTTATAATTTTTGCTGAAGCCTTGAACGCACATACGAGATACTGTATAAATGTAGCTCATATCTAGATGCTGCCCAATGGCTTACGGAATTCTTATGTAACTGCTATTCTTATTTAAATTATAAGTACTATTATTAAACAGGCTGAAATGCTTGGTTCCTATCAGGAGCGTAGCAGGTCCTAGCAGACCCCTGGCTCGTATAGCGCAGCTTTTCACTCAAAGACCCCAACGGAGAACCCTAGTCCATGACGGTGAGTCCTAGATTGACTTTCAATTACCATAGAGGGATCATTGCCAGCAGGCAATTCTCACCGAAAGTCCAGTGAACTCGAGCAGCATGAGGTTGTTGAACAGGGCCGCCTTAAATGACGAATTGGCGAGCTCCGTGTTCTCAGTGTAGTTAAAGTCCTTCAGCGTCTGGTTCAGAGCTAGCGCGGCCGACATCACGGAGTCAAAGCGCAGGTCAAAGCCGGCGAGGGTTTTGGGAAAGGCGATGGAGGCCAGGCCCGGATACTCGCTTATGAAGGCGTTGTACAGCTCGGAAAGATTCTGAAAAAATCAGAATAATGATTCTCGGTATCCAGAGGTGACTGTAGTTATATTATTTAGTCAAGTTGGAACAACCTCAATAGTTTGTCGGGACAAAAGGGAGGCAGCGATTTCATGCTTGTAGTTCTTTATCATGAAAGCAAGAATTTGCGTAGGTCAGAGAGTGAGAATTAATTACCATAGTAAAACTTCAAATAATGTAACAAATAATCTAAATTATTCGAACTATTTCATCACTGTCTCAGTATGCATTTATCTAATGAAGCTACATGTACAATCGTAGTATTTTTACCACAAACGTAGATTTACTTTCGATTACAATAATGGGTTAGGGCATTCACCACAAACTATGCAAGTTAAGTCAATTTAGTTGCGGCTAGTACTCAGCTGAATAGGCTTGCGTCACCCTTCAATGCGGCCATACCGGCGAGAAAGGGATCATTCAAGCTGATAAATTACCCAACAGTGCCAGCACCGTATAAGCTGTACACAGCCCTCGGATGCGTCGCTCAATTGTAGCGGTTTTTTGGCGTTGTTCTGGAGCTGCCACTGTCTCGTGGTATTTCTTAAACTTTTCGTTTGCAATAGCTACATGTACGTTCAATTAGACTAACATATTTATTTTGCTCATACGTACAGTCCCTAATTATTGATCGCACCACTTTCATTCTTCACTGATCGCCCCACTCCACATTACGCTCACGTGTATTGTACGCTTTCACTCAGCTCATTAAATATATCGACCCAGAGCATCTCGCTCAAGCCTTTTCGTTTCATCGTTTCAATAGCGCAGCATATAGTTTGTCTTTCATCTCGAGTTATTCTAGCAACCATTTTGGTAGCAGAGCGTGGTTCTCATCGATAGTTTTGTTTTCACGCTAGCCAACTATAGAAGAATGTCAGGCGAAGAGGAAACACAGGCTGAATCTGTTGAACAGCCAGACGATAGCAAGTTGCAGTCGTTGCGACGAGAAAAGTCAAAGTTCAAGTCTGCGCTGACCAAGAACAGAAATAAGCTAGCCTGGCTGCTACAAGACGAGCCCGACAAGAGCGCGATTCAACGACAATGCGAAGTCGTCACCGAGATATTCGAAGGTACAACCGAGACGCTGTACGAGCTGTGCGATGAGTTGAAACGGCAGAAAAGCGACGCAGCTCAGTATTCTCGGCTGCTCGACGAAATTGACGTAATTGAGGACGACTACCGGACGACCATGCAAGAAGTTCATCGGTACCTCAAGGACTACAGAACAACGACAAAAGCACCTGCAGTAGCGGCGGCACAAGAGGAGGCAACGGCAGCGACGTTGAAGACTTCAGCAGCGGCGGCAGCGGTGCAGGCCAGTCGAGAGCGGCGATTCGAATTCAAAGCGGAGTCCATGCAAGGCCAGCGGCAGCAGACTTCTTACAGAGGCTACGGTGGTGAGTTTGGCTATTTGCCTTCTTCTAATCAGCATGCGGGCGCCGAGATGGAAGCGGAGGACGAAGACGAAATCGGTAACTCATCGGTTCATGAGTTGTCCAAGGATTTATGGAAGATGCTGCGCAGGGTGGAGATTCCGACTTTCTATGGCGAAAAGCCGCAGTATGAAGCATGGAAGGCTGCATTCATGGCTTGCATTGATAGGGCACCAGCAACTCCAGAGTTCAAGCTTCTTCAGCTGAGGCAGTATTTGAAGGGAGCGGCATTGAAAGTGATCGAGCACCTTGGACATTCGGCTGCGGCTTATGAGGCGGCGAAAGAGAGATTGGAGCGCGAGTATGGCGGCAAGAGGCGACAGTTGGCTCTTTACTTAGAGGAACTGGACAGTTTTCCACCTGTGAAGCAGAATAATGCAGAGGAGCTTAAGAAGTTTGCAAACATCCTTGATGTGGCCGTAATTAATTTGGAAGAAGCAGGCAAGAATACAGAACTTAGTGATGGACTGCTTTATGCTAGGTTGCAAAAGAAACTTCCGGAGCCGATGGTCGCAGCATTTCGCCGTTGGGTGTTCGAGAAGAAGTCAGAAGGCGTGAGAACACTCCGTGAGTGGGTGTTGCGCGAAGCCGAGTTTCGAACTCAGGCAGCAGAGATTGTGCACGGTGTGGCCACATCCAGCCAGGAGCACCCAAAGAAGGAAGGGCAGCAGAAGACCTTTCATGTAGCACATCAGAGCAAGAGCTCGAGTAGGGAGAGCTATTCGTGTGTTGTCTGCAAGGAGGCACACGCTCTATGGAAGTGCCCAGCGTTCAAAAAGCTGTCGTCTGAGAATCGATGGAAGGCTGCTCAGGAAGCAAAAGCGTGTTTCCGCTGTCTTAAACATGGTCACACAGGTCAAAATTGTCGACGAGGTCGCAGGTGTGGCATTGACGGATGCGAAAAATCCCACCATCTCCTGTTGCACTCGAGCGCTGCTAGATCGGAAACGAAAGCGAAGCCAGAAGCAGAAGCAGTTGGTGAGCAAGGAAGTCAATCCAAGCCAAAGTCTGAAACGGTGACGATGGTGTCCCGAGAGACTAGTGCAGTGTCACTTCGAACAGTGCCAGTCATCCTTAAGTCGAATAGGCGAACTGTGAAGGTCAATGCGTTGCTTGATGACGCCAGCACAAGGACCTATTTGAATGTGGCGATCGCAACTGAGCTAGGACTGCAAGGCAAGCAAGAATCCGTCCAGGTGGATGTATTGAACGGGCAGGTGGAAACCTTCATGACAGCACCAGTAACGTGTACTTTGGAGAGTGTGGACGGCCAAATCAGCAAGCAGATCACTGTATTTACGACAGATCGAGTCGCCGGTAACATGCTAACACGCCGGAAGTGGTAGATTGGCAGAAAGTGGCATCGAAGTGGCAGCACTTGGCAAACATTCCGTTCCGAGGGTGCAGACACCAACAGTTGTGGATTTGCTGATTGGAGTTGATCATGCCGAACTGCATACGTCTCACCTGGAAGTATGCGGCAAGCCTGGAGATCCGCAAGCCCGGCTAACACCTTTAGGTTGGACGTGCATCGGAAAGGTTGACGAAGCTTTGGAACGGTCTTTGTTCGCGAACACGTTCTTCAGCGGGGGAGACAAACAAAACCTGGCACCACTGCTACGTCAATTCTGGGAAGTGGAAGAAGTTCAGCGAGTGGAGTCACCTTCAGTTACGGCTATAGAGCAGCTAGCGTTGGACTGCGCGAGGTCATCACTGAAGCTAGTCAACGGACGCTACCAAGTTGGTGTTCCATGGAAACCGGACGCTAAGGTCAAAACTAGCAACTTTGAGCTGGCCATTAAGCGGCTTGAGAACACCGAGAAGCGGCTCATTAAAGATCCAAAGAAAGCCAAGCAGTACCAGGACGTCATCAACCGCTACGAGGAAGTAGGCTATATCAGAAAGGTGCCACAAAAATGAGCAACAGCCAGCGAACCGGTACTAACTTCCTCATTTTCCAGTAGTTCGGATGGATAAAGCAACTACAAAAGTCCGCATCGTCTTTGACGCTTCAGCTGGCGGCGAGGGGTCGTTGAACAGCCTGATGCTGGCAGGACCGAAGCTTCAGCAAAATCTCGTGGACGTGCTTCTTCGCTTCAGGAGACATCCAGTAGCAGTTGTTTGCGACATTTCCGAAATGTACCTGCAAATCGAGATGGCACCAGAAGATCGGGCGGCGCACAGCTTTCTGTGGCGAAGTATGGATCCAACGAAGACACCAGAGACTTTCGAGTTCAACCGAGTGGTATTTGGCGCTACAAGTTCACCATTTCTGGCGCAATTCGTAACTCAAGAACATGCAAAAAGCTTGAAGCAAGAGTTTCCAGCGGCCGCAGAAACGGTGCTCCAGTCAACCTACATGGATGACTGCCTGGATTCCAAGAAGAAAGACGCCGAAGCCATTCAGTTGTACCAGGAATTGAGTCAACTGTGGGAGCGAGCTGGCATGCACGCTCGAAAATGGATCTCCAACTTTAGAGCTGTGCTCGCATGTGTCTCACCAGAAGATAGAGCAGCGGAGGTGAGCCTAGATGGACAACCATTGCCAGTTTCGAAGACGCTTGGACTCGTCTGGAAAAGTGAGGAAGACGAGTTCACGTTTGCTGCAGGCAGCGAGCCGAGCCCAGTCAAATCAAAGAGGGAGCTGCTCAAAGATTGGCGTCAGTTTACGATCCTCTAGGCCTCATCACACCATTCATCGCTCAGGCGAAAATACTGCTCCAGGAATTGTGGTGCAGCGGACTCGATTGGGATGAAATACCGGGCGAAGCGCTGCTGAAGAGGATCCAAGTGTGATGTGCTGACCTGGCCAAGCTGAACTGCATCCGATTCCATCGCTGTCTACAGCTCCCGAGTGTGCCTAGTCGGGCTCAGCTGCACTGCTTTGCCGACGCTTCTGAAAAGGCCTACGGAGCGGTGTGCTACCTCAGATGCGAGTACTCCGACGCGTCGAAATCAGTTCGCCTCATCGCTGCGAAGTCTCGAGTCGCACCCGTAGCAACCATGAGCATCCCAAGGCTGGAGTTGATGGCAGCGTTCACTGGGCTGCATCTAACCGTCAAGGTTGCCAAGGCGCTGGAGATAAGCATCAAAGATGCAGTTTTCTGGACAGACAGCATGAACGTCCTCTTTTGGATTCGAGGTAGAGGCCGTTTTTTCAAGCCTTTTGTTGCGAATCGCATCGGAGAAATCCAGCAGACAACTGATCCGAACCAGTGGAGACACGTGCCAACGGCGTGCAATCCTGCCGATCTGCTGTCAAGAGGAGCAACAATAGTTCAGCTAGCCGAGGATCAGAAATGGAAAAGCGGTCCGGAATTTCTACAGCACGAAGACTGCACTTGGCCAAGCACTCTGTTGGAGCGACCAGAGAACCTAGAGATAAGAAACTCTGTGAAAGATTCTGGCGCGGCTGAAACTGTCATGTGTACGACTCTTGCTCGCTGCGAGCCACCAAAGGGAATAGAGCGGCTTGACCCTAGCAGGTTCTCCCGTTGGACGCGTTTCGTGCGGTTGAGTGCCTGATTAGCAGATTCGCCAACAATTGCCGACTCGAACCCCAGTATCGAATTCGAGGAGAGCTGCAACCATCGGAGCTGGAGGATGCGGAGCTGAGAGTAATTAAGGAGGCGCAGAAAGATGCATTTAGTGCGGAGCTTGCTGCTTTGAGAAAGAATAAGAGTGTTGCTGAGAGTAGCAAACTAGCTGGCTTGCATCCAAAACTTGACCTGAGTGACGTCATCCGTTCGGAAAGTCGCCTCCAGCTCGCCGAGGCACTGCCTGTTAGCGTCAGATCGCCGATCATCTTGCCGAAGTGCCATCCGGTAACGGAGCTGATCATCAAGCACCATCACGAACAAGCGTATCACGCCGGCACCAACCAAGTGCTCGCGGCAGTGACTGCTCGATTTTGGATCCCAGCAGGCCGAGAGGCAATTCGAGCTTGGGAGGCCAAGTGTGCTGAATGCAAAAGAAGAAAAGCCCAACCAGCTTCACAGTTGATGGCGCCATTGCCTCCAGGTCAGCTAGAACCGTTAAGAGCGTTCACAAGAGTCTCACTCGACTTCGGAGGACCGTTTCTGACGAAGCAGGGTCGGGGACGTGTTCGGCAGAAAAGATACTTGGCGCTCTTCACTTGCATGGCCACGCGTGCAGTTCACTTAGAGATGGCGTACGGCCTTGATACAAGCAGCTTCCTAAATGCTTTGTTCCGCATGATCAACCGCCGAGGACAAGTTGAGGAAATTTATTCTGACAACGGAACCAATTTTGTTGGGTTGGCGCGGATAGAGAGCTGAATGAGCTCTGGAAGGCGATGGACAAAAACTCTTTGCAGTCGCGCACATCTCACGTTCGGATTAAGTGGCACTTCAATCCGCCTGCGGCTCCACATTTCGGAGGTGTGCACGAGTCCATGATAAAGTCGGCAAAGAGGGCGATCAATGCGATCCTAAGAAAAGCAGAAGTAACTGATGAGGAGCTTGTGACTGCTTTTTCTGGAGCGGAGTCGTTGCTGAACTCACGGCCTTTGACCTACCAGTCGTCCCATCCTGGTGACGATCCGGTCCTGACGCCAGCGCACTTCCTGTACGGGCACGTTGGCGGACAGCTGGCACCGGAGATCTCGGCTGACGAGGTGTTCAACCCAACCAAGCGGTGGCGCTACGTGCAGCAGCTGGTGCAGTCGTTTTGGCGGCGATGGCTCCGAGACTGGCTGCCCGGCCTCGGTGCGAGAACCAAATGGCGGCGAGAGCAGCCCGACCTCAAGCCCGGGGACGTCGTGCTGTATGTCTGTCCGGACAGTCCTCGGGGTCACTGGCCTCTGGCTCGAGTCCTGGAGGTGTACCCGGGTCGAGACGGCCATGTTCGAGTAGCAAAGGTGCAGCTGGCGGACAAGGTTCTGACGCGGCTAATCAACAGACTGTGCCCATTGATTACTGATTGAAGGCTGACTATGACTCACTGATTGATGGACTGTTAATCCCCGTGTCGATTCGTATTTTCATTTTCGTCAATTTGTCATTATCATTTTTGTCACTTTCTAGACAGCGTTTTTTTTGCGGTGTGCGAATGATTGTTTAGTTTTAGTTTGTTTGTTTATCAAATACGTTTGTTTCGGTCATGTTTAAATTTTGAGTTTGGTGTTTGCCTTCATAATTTAGGTTGTTAATTTTTTAAATCGATTATTATTTATATCGTAGTCCAAATTTAACCATGTCGCATCGCAATTTCACGTTGTCCTTTGTCTTGTAATCACATCACTCTCTGGTAATGGGTTGATTGTCTTAAAATCATTTTTCGTGAAATGCAACTGCAGTTTATGTTTCGAACTCAAGCGCGTTTCTTTTCTTTTTCTACATTTTCGGCTACTGTAACAGAGCCCAGCAAGACAATTTTGTTTAGTCAAGTCTTTGTACAAGTACGAAATGCGTAAGTTCTGCGTCGTAACTTCTTCTGCATCTTTATTTCATAGGTTTGCTTCCACTGCCACTCATTTTCAAAATTACATTTTTGCATCATTATTTTGTTTTTGCCATAGACATGTCAAGGTGGGGGGTATGTTCTGGAGCTGCCACTGTCTCGTGGTATTTCTTAAACTTTTCGTTTGCAATAGCTACATGTACGTTCAATTAGACTAACATATTTATTTTGCTCATACGTACAGTCCCTAATTATTGATCGCACCACTTTCATTCTTCACTGATCGCCCCACTCCACATTACGCTCACGTGTATTGTACGCTTTCACTCAGCTCATTAAATATATCGACCCAGAGCATCTCGCTCAAGCCTTTTCGTTTCATCGTTTCAATAGCGCAGCATATAGTTTGTCTTTCATCTCGAGTTATTCTAGCAACCAGGCGTTGACTGACCACCTTGTATCGGTTTTGACAATCAATATGAGAAAATGGACAATCAAAATGAAAAAATCCGTAGATCTGCATGCAGCAGCTCAGCTCAGCTTCACAGCAGCTGCGGCTTAGGCCATAGACTTTTTGACGATCGAAATGAGAATTGGACAATCAAAATGGCAACAGGAGTGCACGTTTATTGAATGAAATTTTAACAATAGAAACGAGAAATTGACAACAGAAATGACAACACAGTCAGAAAAATGATGGAAACACAGCAGTCCAGCAGCATAGGTTCAGAACTCCTGCCCAGCAAGGCAGCGTCCAAGCTGACGGAAGCAGCGCAATTCCCACGCAGCTGCCTTGTCCGGAGTCACGGCTTCAGGCAATGACTCACGCGCCACTCTCTCCAGCAGCATGTAACGCCACTCTTCCTGGTTCACACCTTCTGGGGAAACTGCCTCTTCCTCAACGATGTCAGGCTGCGCCAGTCTGCTTTTGATCTAGGCCTTGAGGCAACTGTTGGCGAATTCCGAAGGGTTCAGAAAAGTTGAATATCCCGGAAGAATGCGGATGGACACAGCGTGCTGCAGATGTTGCGGAATGCGCGCTGCTCGATGGAAATGCGGACCGTCCATCACGACAATCCACGAAGCCGCAGCATCAAGACGGTGGCATTCCTCGCTCAGTTCGTCGATGAAGATCTGAAATCTGGCGTTCGTCTGGCCTCCTCGGAACACCGATGAGTGCACGAGGCCAAACTCAGCGATTATCGCCATGCAAACAGTCACATTTGGTCCGCGCTGCGTTGTGACCCTTCGCCTGACCTTTTCACCTTTCAGGCTGCGACCCTGTGATCGTCTGGTCCACAAATTGAATCCCGTTTCATCGAGAAACACCAACCGTACTGCAGGGTCCAAATTCAGCACGAACTCTGCGTACTCTCGCCGAGCCTCAATGTTCTCCTGGCTGTTCGTTCTCGAGCGCACATCCGTGCCCTTGGTGGCCAGCTTAACTGTCTACATCAGTCCCTGTAGAGTTCTGTCCACAGTTCTGTACGAGATGTCCAGTTTGTCCGGTAAATTGTTGTTGACCCGCTGTGCCATCTCGCTCAGGGTGAGGAACGGGTTGCGGTTCACCTCTGCTTCCAGAAATTCACGAATCTCCTCATCCACCTTGCACCTTGCTTCTTTTCAGCCTCCACGAGGCATACCGTTCATCCTTCCCTCATTCCTGTACAGCCTCACGATGCGATGAGCAGCTGAACTTGACAGCTGAAGGATTATTGCTGCGTCCTTGACCGGTGTGCCTCGATCTATTGCCTCGATGAGCCGACGTCTGTCATCTGAACTCACAGGTGGTGCCATCACCAGCAAACTGGAGAGATGGCTGAGAAAGATGGCTGGCTAATGCTTAAATGTGCTGCCTCGCTAAACTAACCGCGCGTTGCCATTTTGATTGTCCAATTCTCATTTCGATCGTCAAAAGTCTATGGCCTAAGCCGCAGCTGCTGCGAAGCTGAGCTGAACTGCTGCATGCAGATCTACGGCTGTTTTCATTTTGATTGTCCATTTTCTCATATTGATTGTCAAAACCTATATTAATATGCATATAAGGACAAAACAGCCATGCATTGGCTATTCACGTATAACTATTTTAAACAAGAAATCTCTGCTTAGAATTTCTGATTAGAAGCACAAGAAATCGTTTACATTAACAACCTTGCCGGCGACGCCGATCTCCGACTCCATCATGGTCGGGTCCATGACCACGCTGTCAAACTCAATGGAGCCCTCGAGGCTGGCGGCCCGCTCAGAGTCTGGACAGGAACCGTTCAGCGGCAGGTCGGTGAAGATCAGCCCGATTTGAATCCAGAAATATTTTGGCCCGTAGGCGCCCAGGCTCTTGATCTGGGTTTGCGGGGGTAACGAAATGGCTTTTTAATGAGCTTGGATAATCCTCAAAGCTTCAATTTAAATGCTTGCTTCAGATCATGCATGTAGCATGTTTTCTGTGTGATGAAGCTTCTATTGATAGCTTCGATATTTTTTTTATCCTGTGTTTAGTGAAGCCTAAAAGTTAATTAAAGAATTGCGGGACTAGAAAACTGTAAAATTTTTCGTTTTTTCTACTGATTTATTTTCTGTCAGTCTCATGTCATTCAGATTGTAACTCATACGGCTTGATTTTTCCACCTGACTGAGCCTGTCTAGTTAGTAAGAGGCTCTAAATTTAACAATTAGCAGATGCTGTTAAAAATCACGTTAATTAGCATTTGCATCCACATTTGCATTCGCGTTTCAATTTAAATTTGCATCTGCATTTGCGTCCGCATCAACACACGCGTCCACATCCGCATCCGCATCCGCATCCGCATCCGCATCCGCATCCGCATCCGCATCCGCATCCGCATCCGCATCCGCATCCGCATCCGCATCCGCATCCACACCTGCATCCACATCTGCATCCTCATCCACATCCACATCCGCATCCATACCCACATCCGCATCCTCATCCATATCCACATCTGCATCCATATCTACATCCGCATCCTCATCCACATCCACATCTGCATTCACATCAGCATCCACATCCGCATCCTCATCCACATCTACATCTACATCCACATCCGCATCCTCATCCTCATCCTCATCCTCATCCACATCCACATCTGCATCCACATCCGCATCCTCATCCTCATCCTCATCCTCATCCACATCGCATCCGCATCGCAGTTTGAGTGCAGTTGAAACATTTCAAAACCTGCATTCCTGCTGGACTTACCACGCACTCTAATCTCTTGCCGTAGTCTTCGAACGGAGCGATGCGAATCGCTATGAAGATTCGATAGTTGCTCTTCTGCAGTCGATGTCGATTTTTTTACAAAATTTTAAATGTGTAATGCAAGGTAAAATTAGGCAGGTGAAAAAGGCAAAAGTAGAAACAAACCAGCAAAGTAGAAATGGACTCCGTCGGATCGCCTTTGAATATCATCTTCTGATAGGACGTTATATTGCTTCTTTGTAAAGCGTCTTCCAGTTTCCGGGCAATCTGAATATTTCAAGTTATTATTTTGACTGGAATTAATGCGCGCTCGTACATTATTCTTTGATCAAGCTGCTCGTACTACTAGACTAATGCAGTTGCGAATGACTTCTAGCCTATACGATATGTAACATATTACGAGCGTCATAGTGTCACACGAGTAAGCCTACGTGAGTAATCCACAAGACATCGACATACAACGCGCACAGCTTAACTCACCGGATAGACAATCTCGTGGTCAGACGTTATCAAGCGATCTTCTTCCAGCCGAATCGCTTCAATAACTCAATGGTGGGCTGAATGAACAGGTTGTTGGTAATTGGCATACGAATGTAAAACGGGTAGGAGGACTTGTCGCTCAGCGCTGGCGAGCTATTCGCGTAGCCAATCTAAAATGGTTTCGAATGATTTACTTTACTTCCTTCTTGGGAGTTTGCGACTAATCCATATACTAAAAATGGTTTGTCGGTGTCTATCTGATCGATTAAAGTAAAAACGGCTCAATCGATTTTTTTCGAACTTGCCCAGCAAATACTTGTCGCATATTTAAAATTGCGACAGTTTTATGGTAGCGAAAATTTATTGAATTACCTTGATCCGTAAAATGATTCGCTTCTGGATTCAAAGACATCTTCTCGAGCAGGGCTAATGCTGATGAGTGTGACATCAAAGGGGAAATTCCGCATTGAAATTCTAGCCCATGTCTGTGCGACTGCAATTAGACTGCGATATCTATAGCTGGCAATCTAGGAGGCAATCTAGCTGGTACTGCCGACAGAAATTCAAAATTAAATCTCTCAGCCATCTGTTCTGTGAATTGGTTAGCTAAATTTCGCCTCAATGTCATTTAAGGAACTTGCGAACTCTTTTTAGTGCGCATGCAGGTGCCGATAGTCTGTCAGAGCTGAATATGCGAGCGCAAAAAACGCACACTATTTTGGCATAAGATCTGATTCAAACCATCGGCAGCCTTTTGAACGCTATATATATCATAATTTGAATGAGGCTGTGATCTTAATAGCTTCTTCTCTTGAATCTTGACCCAATGAGACATTTATGAGCCACATGCAGCAGTTTTGCTGTATGAGCTGTTGAGGACGTGAGAGTGATCGAGATGAGAGTGGAGAGGGTGAAAGCTGGAAAAACGGTAGCAATGTTGTGAATACAAAAAAGTAAGCTGACAAACGGTTTCATTATCATGGCAAGCTCGTCGCAAATTTCACAGCTCAATTAGACTCACCTGTGGCAGGTAATAGTACTTGGCAATGTCTGCAAACAATCTGCGACTGCTGCGAGAATGCTGCACCCAGAATTAGGGCTTTGTTTGGCGGCTGCAGGTATCCGTCTATGAATGCCTTGGCGGCGCTGCCAGTGGCCTCCTGTGCGCAGGTATTTGAAGCAGAAAGGAACAGAAGGTGAAAACAGGAAAATATTTTTCTGCTAGAAAACAGGCAGAGTTCCTGCAAAATGTATTTTGTAGGTTGCCGTAGTTCCCAATTACCCTTTTTAGACTCTTTCTTCATAAACCTTCGTTTCTGTATTTGTATTTCCTAAATATTTTAATTTTAGAACTATAAGAACTGAACAGCTCTTAAAGATGAAATAAATTAAACCTCTCAGGGGAGTTTTGGGCAACTTGGGCAACGCCTTTGGCGATATCGGCCTACACTGATGCAATTCTACTCATTCCGCTGACTCCTATCCGTAGGTACGCACTCATACAGCAGCTTTGTAGCCCTAAATTTCAAACTGTCTGGCGCGTACACCTTCTGTGCTTTTAGGAGCACGGAGTCAAACCAGGGGTCGCGGCGTGAGAGGCTCTGCCCCTCAATCAGTTTTGTTATCGTGGAATGCTATGCACGCGCGGTAGGAACCAAAGCTTACCGACAAAGCCAGTTTGGTAGTACAACTGAGTTGAAATCCGGGAAACAGGTGACTGAGATTGTTGTTGATGTAAGAAAAAGAGAAGTTGAAATAGGCGGAGTCGGTGGCGAAACTCGAGGATGTGGAGCTGATGCAGAGAAGATGCACAATCTGCCTGTCGTCAGATGCTCCGCCAGCTGCTGCCAGGAGCAGCAGAATTAGCAGAGTTACCTGCTTGAGCATGACGCCGCAGCTCGTCGACTTCAAGGTTAGCAACACGGCAGCCGGAGCAATGGAGTTGCCTTATAGCTCTCGATCTATGTATGCTAGCTCTTTATGGGGTTGTCGGCGCTCCCTTATTGGCCAGCTGGCTTTTTATACGGGCTGGATACGCTTCCTTTTGATGCAGCTCTTTTCATGTCTTCCTTGATTGCTACTCATTTTGATATCCACGGCTCTTTGTCGGATATTGCGTGCGAATTAAATTGGTTTTGCTGAGAAAGTACTGACTTATTTGTTAGTAGCTATGTCGCAGGGCCGCATTTATATGATAGAATTCCCACTGGTTCAGCATGTTCATTACCAGAACTGCAAGTTAATTAAATTTTTCGGCGGATGGTTGTTCTACACATGCATGCAGCTGAACTGACTGCTTGCCCACCTGTGAAGGGGCCGTAGCCCAGCGTAGCGCAGCTGCTCTGGTGTGCCGGCGACCAAGGCTCGATTCCAAGTGCAGTCACATTAATTTGGGCTGAATTGGAATCTCGGCTTGGCTCTGCTCGTGCAATTAACGGCCTTGAGAGCGAACCCCCAAGGCGCAGTGAAGTGTACATGCCTAACGATAATATAAAGTTACATGTAGGGCCGCTGTACACTCCTGTGTGAGTGTGTGCCTGCGTACGTATCCGCGCGCTTGTATGCCTGCTCAGGGGAGTCAGCGGAATGGGCAGTAATAGTAATGCCTCTCGCCGGTTGTGTGTTGATGTCGCTTAAAGTGCGCCAGGGTGCACACAACCCCTGCCTCTAGTAAAAAAAATTGCCCACCTGTGAGGGAGTGGTCAATTTATAGATAGGTAGCAGCTCTGATCTGAGCTACAGAAATACAGGATGCGAGTAATGGAAGCAAGTACACAAAACATTTACCGCACAAATGCAGCGGGTCAGGCGTATTTCTTTATTCTGATGATACGCGACAAAACCTTTTGTAAGCAAGCTTCTTAGTCAGAACGCTCTGTTCCAAACTGAGAACAATTGCTGGACTTATAAAAAGTATTAAATACCTGAGTGGGCGGCTTAGCTCGTGAGTTTTCATTGATGCAATCGACAATTGCATCGTTTTCACCTGTTTAGCTGGTATTTCAAAGAGCTAAGCCTAGTGTATGTATTGTAGGTGTATAGAAATTCGCATCTCTGCTCCACAGGCCTTTCATTGCTGATGTTCTTTCAGCCTTTAATGAAGTTCCTTCCAGTTTGTTCAACAGCGCCAGCTCCAGGTTGAAGTTCGAGTTTGGGTTCAGAACCAACAGTCGACAATACGGACGAAACGCTTCTCGTGCTCTAGTACAGGTGAAATAAAACTGAAAATCATGTATCTCGCTAAAGCATTATGAAGCTTAAAAAAATTCCATAGCACAGCAGACGAGATCAGAACCGGAAGGCAACTCAGTGCCTTTCGTGTTGATTCTAGCGTGCTCAAGTTTCACTACCAAACAAGTGAACAGATGCGCCCTACTCAGATGAGCAGCGAGTCCTGCATTGTGCGAGTCACTTGTTCAACAAAATTTAGCAAAGTTCTATTTAAGCTTTTCTAGGCTATTGAGCCCTTTAATTGAAATACCTCCTGGTCTAAAAATGAAATGGCTGAGTCATTTTTAAATTGCATTTGACTCAGCCCACCAAGCGCATGGTGAGAGATGATCAGGAGAGGGTAGGTCAGAGGAAAAGGGCGGATCAGGAGAGGGTAGGTCAGAGGAAAGGGGCGGATCAGGAGAGGGTAGGTCAGAGGAAAGGGGCGGATCAGGAGAGGGTAGGTAGAGGAAAGGAGCGGATCATGAAAAAGAGGTCAGATAATAGGATTAAATATTTAAATTATCTACTAGAGCCGATTTGAAAGAGTCCAATGAAATTCAACAGCCGGTACGTGCATCGTGAATACTGTTGGTTCAAATAAAAGCCAAAAAGTGAACACTGAAACGATTTGACTAAGAAAAGCAGAAAGCAAGAATGTGTTGTATTTTATTAACTGTTAGTACGTACTTAAACAACAAACGCTACTTGAAAAAAAACATTTGTTGCCATTTGCTGTTTTGTGCATTGACTAAACTGACAGATCTTAACACGCTATAGATGGGTACGGTCAATGATACTTTAGGAGGTTTTGCTTTTCAAGACGTAGAATTTTATACGCTCCGCTCGTAGTTGGTTAGACAGCAGATGAAAGTGATCAACTAAAAGCATGACAGTGCAATTCGAGACATGGCAACCACTGTCGGTGCTACATTAGAACTACGTTAACAGACTATCGATTAGTTCTCGAATTGCACTATTGCACTGTAGAGTGATGTTTTCGGATATGATATAAATATAATTTAAGAATCATAATGAACAAGACTTGGGCTGAATACTGTTTTATACATAATAGACAACAGTTATTCGTAATGTTACGTTTCGTTTTTTTCTTTGGTTTTTTAAACGCAAACGCAATGAATTTATGGTAAAAACAGTTGCTCCACAGCATTGCCAGTAAGCTTGATCTACGAGCTACGTGACAATAAATTACACGAGTGGCCCCATCAGCGTGGTTTTTACGCAGCATTGCAATTTTGTCATGCTAAGTTGAAAAACGGAATCCAATGTTGAAAGGCTAATTCAATACTCGAAGACTTACTTGTCTCTGCAGCCAGACATCTGCGGCTGTCTATGGTCCAACCCATCTTTATTCTGCAGGATTTCAACTTTGGTGCCCGTTTTCTAACTTATAGCTTGACAAAAGCTACAATGTCTGTGCTGTATGTCTGTGCTATAATGACATTTAACGCCGATTGTCATTGTTTAACAAGTTGACGATCATATTCACATTTTTAATGCAGAACAATCCATTACTACAAACAATGCATTGTATGTAAGGATCGTCAAATAAAAAAACAATGCAAAGAATCAGCGGTCGCAGCAGTGACAACGATTTGTCTGGCTCGCGCCTACCGAGCGCAAGCCCTGACAATTTATCCATTGTCAAACTTA